>JANIJI010000030.1:5570000-5882500 GCA_024500535.1 Leptonema lineaticorne | reverse complement strand
ATTCGAATCATTGCGATCCATTTTATGAATAAAAGTAATTTGGAAAACGTGAATATAAATTTAAAGTACATTTTACTGAATATTGATGAGAAATTTTCGATATTTTGGACATTTCATAAGAGTTGAACCAGGATGATGCGTCCGTGAAGTCTTGCGAGAAGATGGCAAAGTGGTGCGATCCGGGGCGCGTTTGAGACGCGCAAGCGCCGCCCCATTTTATGGGGGCGCAGGCGCGACATGAATGGGGCGAAGGACGAGGGCGCGCGCCCCGGTCCAGTGAATGGTAGCCCTCGGCCGATCCAACATCTCACGCACGTGCCATACAACGTCTTCGAAATAAAAAAAAACACACACACACATTCACATAAAAATAACAATATAAAACACGATCAGAACAAAAAAAAATAAAAATAAAATTAACGAACGTGACAAAAATTAGTGTACAGATTTTTTTTCAAATATTATCATTATCGTCTTAATAAATACGTATTTAAAAAAAAAAAAAAACAGCGCCGATTTAAAAATTATTTTAAATATATAAATTGTGTCGCGACGATGTGAACGACGGCTTTATATATATATATAAGCAAGCATGGCTCGCCGTGTCGGAGGTGTCGTCTTCACGTGAATGATCCACACTTTTCGTCGCGTATTCGACTTTCGCCATGGATACGAATGTCGAAACCGTTCGCTGCGGCGGTGCGTGAATTAAGATGACGAGTGGAGATTTGCCCCGGCGTGTACGCAACAAATCTCCGGTGAGTTTTCAAATAATTTTAATTTAAAAAAAAAATTCGTTATAATGATTATAAAAAAAAATATGTTTTATTTTGTAATCACAAAACGTTTACGCATGTTTTTTTTTATTTTATTTTTTGGAAATTGTCGGTTTGTATTGCGGTTATGCGTGGCGCGTTTCACGGTTTAGGGGGCGTAACTTAAAATCCTTCCCACGCTCGCATCAATCGCGTGGGCTTTTCCTTCCGATTTTTTTCTATTTTTCTTTCTTTCTTTCTTTTTTATATATATTTTATTTTGCTGATCATTCGTTTCAAATCCGAAATGTCAACAACGCGGATCCAAGTGCGCGTATAATTATCCATTTGTCTGTATGTGACGCTCTCGATTATGTTGCGTGAAGGAGAATGGAAGTTGAATCCTTCAATCGCGTCCTTATTTCTATATATAGCACGAGTGGTTCATATATTTCTCGTTTATGTATGCATGCTTGTCTGCCTCTGATAATGTAATGCTATTTATATTCATGATATAATAAACAAATTATTGAATAATTATAAAAATTACAACAATAATTAAAATAATATAGAGTAGTGATTTTTGACTTTTTTTTAATATACAGAAAATATTGTTACAAATATTTTAAATTTAAAACCTGTACTGCATTTTAAATTTTCAAAAAATATCTCTAAATCTACAGAGTAAAACTAGTTAAAAATCACTTTTTGTATTATTTTTAAAATAGATAATAATGTTAAATACTGTTTATTTATTTTTTATTACTTATTATAATTTTTTTATGATGTATTTTTACATTAAATAGGAACACTTACGATATTTGGATGGTACATTTTTAAAAAATTATATTTATATTGCAGATAATAAGGTTTTCATTCATAATATATTTTCAATAATTTTAGTAATAAAAATGTCATATAATAATATTTGAAAATTCAACTATTTTACTGAATACTTTTTAATATCCATTATCCATTATTAAATAAATAAAATAATATTAAAATCTTGATTATTTTGCGAAATACGACCGCGACGAATATGCGTATATATTGTGCAAAAGTCTTACATTATGTAATTAATTATTTAAACGTCGTTACTATGTAACGTCGCGTCGTAAAGAACGTCGTGTCGCTGCTGCCAATCAATGCGAGTTAATTATTCAAATTTGTACAACGTGCCCCCGTTGTTCTGACAAAATTATAATGTCCTCTACTTTCGTAAATAGTTTATTCGCGAAATTCTACACTTGCGGAAATTTTAAACGCGCGGAAGTCGAATAATGAACGTCAAATGATATTAATAATGGATTTGAAAAGTTCAACGAGTTGAAGATTCGATGTTCGAACGATTCTCGAGAACTTTATGAAGCTATTTAGACGTTTTCACGATACTTAATATAGTTCATACACAATAAATATGATTTTTATATACAAAAATATTTAATATATATATCATGAAAAAGACAAAATTATTTCTTTTTATTATTGATAATAATGTATAATTTTTTTCGTCATATTTATGATTTTTTAAAAAAAAAACAATATTTTCTTCAGATTAAATTTTCAATAAAAAAAAATGAGGGCATGGTATATAATAATACAGGCATTCGAAGGGTTAATACAAAAAAAAATGAATCGAAAAAGAGGGATAAATAATTCCAGTCGTTTTTCGATCATGAAAAGTGAGACGAAAAAAGTGCGAGATGAATGCAAGAATTTTACGTATAAAAGTCAAAGACTGAACATTTTTTCATCTATCACAAACGACAGTGGTTCTAAATCTTGAATTTTTATTAATCACATAATCGATTCTATGTTTAAATTATTAATTATTTATTACACACGTGTGGCTAAATATATATATATATATATATATATATATATATATATATATATATATATATATATATATATATATATATATATATATATATATATATATATATATATATATATATATATATATATATATATATATATATATATATATATATATATATTTTAAAATAATACGATATTATTCGAAGATGCCAATTTAAAAATCGCACGTATTTCCCCAATCGTTTGAATGTCGCCGCTTTATACGGATTAAAGTGCGTTAAATCGCCGTCAATTTATGCGCGAAACGATGTGTTAAAAGTGAAAAGGCGTAACGCGTAAGGCTCATGCACTATGAATTCATAGTAAATATAATTCCTAGTAATATAAAATTCACACTTCCAAACCAACCAAAAAACAAACGGAACGGACTTGGTACACGGCGTGGACGGCCGTTGCGTATAATATTAGGGTTATAAAGACTTTTTATATTTGTCGAATCGGGGTCCCGGGCGAACCCGCTTGTTTGGTTTTACGCGGGGACCGTTCGGTCAACGAATGAATTATTTATCAACGGTTACAAAAGTGCGACCGCAGTGGCTTTCGATGATTTTGCGACGGTATGCGATTCCAAAAAAAAAAAAAAAAGCAGTCGGGCGGACGGGGAGGGTGGGGGGACGGGGGTAAAAAAATTTAATTAGTGTTTTTTTTATACGGTATATTGAAAATGTAACAGTTTATTTTAAAAAGGCTTCGGTTTAGAATATTTTGTGCGTAATTCGGATGCAAAGCTAACGATTCAAACCTATAAAAATAATCGAAATGGAGGCCTTCTTTTATATGTAATGGGGTGATTGTTATATATGCACATCCTTTATTCAAATTCACGATATGGTCTAAAAATTGTTGATATGAAAATATTATATATATATATATATAATATTTTCATATCAACATAATATTTTCATAAATCAGTATATTCTAATTAAAAAAAATAAAATTTAGTGACATCATATATTTATAATATCGAAAATATAAAAATATAACTGAAAAAAAAACATACGTTTTATAAAAAAAAAATGTCAAGGACCTCAAAAGGGGTGCTAAAATCGCCGCGTTATATTTTTATTTGAATGAGATATTTGAAATATTGATTTTCTCGGGTTAATTCTGTATCAGCGCAAGTGTTAAGGTCAATTTTTATACACTTAGATATAAAAAAGAGCAACAGGTGGCGAATCGAATATAAAAATGACTACCAGATATGAATGAAAATTCCATATGAATTTTTTTTAATTTTCTTCAGATAATTGATCATAAAATATGTTTAATATGCAGGTAATGCAATATTTTCAATTACTATGCGATGAGTCTTGGATTTATATGACCTAAATAATCTCTTAAGTATTATTATAATATTTACTTTTTAATAAAAAAAGTAAGAGTTTTCAAACATTTCTATTGATTATTGATTATTAGATATGATTTTTAATAACATCTCAAAATTTGAAAAATAAACTCAGATCTATAAGATATTTTGAACATAAAGAAATAAAATCACATATATTTTCTCATTTTTTTACGAATTAAAAAATACATCGTAATTACATATTGATATACGGGAAAAAGGTTCTATTTTACGCGTGGAAATTTCTTACAAATTGATGAATAAATTAAAATTAGGCAGACTGGTTTCCTTTCGGCGAGCGAAATTATTCGAAATAATAATGTAAAAAAAAAAGAAAAAAAAAAGAATTGCACGACTAAGTCTTCGCGATCTTTTAAATGTAAATTAAACTTGAACATTAGGCGACTTAATTGAATCCATTTGAATATTTATAATTCTTTTCATATCGAAAAAGAAAGCCTCGTGACGTATGCGAAACCCTAATTGTTTTCACTGCGGCATTATTTTCTATATTTTTTTTTATTACCCCCTTCAAGGGTAAACTTGAATATTGTCATTATATAATAAATTATAATTTTTATTTCATTCTAAATAGTTCTTATATATTTTTTTTTAAATTTATGTAAATTTTTAAATTTCAGATTTTTATTATTTTTTTTCTAACTTTTCACATCTAGTTGTGACCCTTATCAGTGTTTTATCAATAAGAAAAAAAAAGTAATCGAAACGTTATCGATTTATACAAATTTATACAATTTCGATGAATTCGTCAATGTAAAACCCTTTTCGAGAAATCGATCGTGCAAACGACGTCGGAAAGGGATGAACGTATATTTATTTATTATTTTCCAAAAAAAAAAAAAATATATATATATATATATATATATAATAAAATACATTGATGTGAGCAATTTCAAAGCCATAGTTTCTCATTAAGTATGCCGGTGGAAAAGTATCCGACGTAAAAAAAAGTGGAGTAACAAAACAAAAAAAAAACGCAACCCCGAGAAAATAAACCTAAAAACACTATCGTGAAGATAGGCGTCAAAGGGAGTTTAGTAGGAAACGAGGTATGAAAAAAAAATCGCGTAATATAATTTATTCGCAGTTGTTCCCGCCCATCGAACTTGCCGCCCTTACCCGCCGTTCATAAATAAAAATATTATACGAACCGCCCGATCGGCGCGGGGATGAAAAATGCCATTCCGCCCCCATTCCACCATCGCGAAAATTCTCCATAAATCGAGCGTAAGCACAAATTGGAAAATACAATTATAATTCGCTGCGAATCGTCGGCTTGTTTAAATACATAAATTATAATTAACTTATTAATTTTGAGAAATGTTCGCCGAAGCGACGGCTAAATCGCATCGTATAAATCACGAGCGGACTCTATTCGAATGCTGCGAAATATTATAACCAAGATATTGCTCATGATTATCGAACAATTCCAATTTTAATTTTTCATATGGATCGCATATATTCAATATGTAAATATATCGCACTTTAACATTAATAATCATATCACAGCATATAAAATATTTTAGTTTCGAGTTAACGTCTCATTCTATTAGATGTGGTTTGAATTTAATTTTTGTAGTATATTTTTGGCTATACACGTTGAAGCGTTATAAATAATTATAATGTGATTCCATTATAAATTTTAATTAAAATATATAAATGTAAATGAAGTAATTTTCATTTAAACAATGAAATTAAACAACGTAAATACAAATATGTTTTTATTATATTTTACATTTTGAATTAAATAAAATATGTGGTTCAATCATATTTTTAGGAACGAGGCCTCCATTTTAGAATATCAGTTTTAATATTCATCATTGTATCACTAATTCAACAGTGCCGAATATTATTTCTAATTTAAAAACTGTCTATTATTAAATTAATTAATAATACAATTGTATTATATTTTTATACAGCTAAACAAATTTAATTAATAATATCGTGCGTCTACGTTAATATAAATATGTGATACAACATATGTTTTGTAATTTAGCATCTTGTAAATAAGGATAATGATTTCCTCTTGCATACGATATTCCTTCATATATATATATATATATATATATATATATATATATATATATATATATATATATATATATATATATATATATATTATCTAAAATAGTATGACAATTTCACTGAACATTTCTAAGAAGATATCGCTGCATTTGGCATATTCTACGAAAATGTATTGTTGCTTGCAAACCACAAATCGACTCTATGCATACATCTGAGACAATAGTCTGTTTTCTGTGTGCACTAAATATTAAATTAATACCAAAGTCTTTGACAATATGGAATGATAATATTGCAAGTATGTGTAATTTCTAATTTATCATATATTATAATATAAAATGTTCATTATTTTATTTTTTTAAATTCAACCCAAAATAGTTGTTGAATGATAACATTTTCTTGTTTTTGATGAATAACATGATCAAACACTAGCTACCAACTTGAAAGAAGAAAATAGTAAAAAGATGCACGGTAAATAATGTTAATTTTCAATATTAACTGTGATTATCGAACGGTATTGAAACACAAGCGCAACATATTTATCTTCGTCGTCGGTCGTATCATGGAGGCCACCCCCTTCATCAATATGGCATCGCACGCAGGTATTAATCAAGATGAGAGAATAACGTTTTGCCATTCGTTTCGTGAAAACGGTGCGTGTTAAGAATACGGCATTAGAGGGTAGGACCTTAGCACTTATCCACAGCGGCTATTGTCGACCGAACAAAATTTATATTGTCGGGAATTAGCCTAGACGTAACCGAGACGATAAATCTGCTTGGATCTGCCCCGTTGGTTATCCGAGGGTCTTACCCCCTTGGTTATACTGTTCGACTTGGCCAAAGTACTCCATAGTGGAAGAATGAGGCCGTTTATCGCGAAACATTTTACCCTTTCATTAGCGATATTTTATCGTAGAACTCCACCGTCGGGGTGGTATAAATCAGGGTGTTACTTTTATATATATATATATATATATATATATATATATATATATTTTAAATTTAATACATAATTCATAAAATATTTTATATATTCAGAAATTAATATTTTAACATAGAAATAGTTAGATTTTATTTAATTTAAAACTAATTTGTAGAATTTTTTATTTTGAAAAATAAGATAAGCCGTAATTTCGATGTCATTCTCGGTTCGATGGGAAGGTTTTAAAAATATTGATGAAAGGAAATTCATGCCTAATGATGCAGAAGTTAGCGGATAGACTATAAATATTATTTATGTGTATATAAGCATTTAGAAAATGTAGTGAAAGTCAACAAGTTGAATATACGAGTTTCTTCAATATTTTTTTTTTAAGTGAGTAATTTAGTCATATATAACTATGAGTCAACGCACTTTGAACTGAAAAAAAAAACGAATTTATTTTTATATTTTTACGATATTTAATATCAAAAATAGTGATTAACACAGAACGAAATCTATATTTTACGAAAATTATATAAAACTTGGAAACTCGGAATTTAATTAATGGTCAGAATATATTATGGTTAGTGGAAATGTGAATTTTGTAGCCAATATGCCAATAGATTACAATGGAAAATACTTGCCGAAAGGGGATAAATGCGATGTTCGTGACGTCGTTAAATGGGTTAAAAAGGAGGAAATTTCGGAATGAGAATATTGACAGAATGGACGACAATAGAATTGTGAAAATAGTAAGGGAATAGAAAATTTTCTCTAATGGAAAAAAAACTACGAAGAAAACTGTCTAAACGACTAAATAGGAAAAATCCAAGTAGAAAAGATAGAGGGAAAATTATTCTGAAAGAGGACGAAGTTGAATTCTCTAAATTTTCTATTAATAATTCATACGTTTATTTGACATTGTAATCTATTATATAATATGTTTCAAATTGATTAATGTATTATTAATTTATGAAAAAAATATTTTTAAATGACACTTTAGATATTAAATTTAATCTTGTTCACACTAAATATATCTTCAAGACTGTCGATGTTAACAATTTTCCATCGTTCGTAACACTTTTCCGTTTTTTTTTTTTTGTTATTTTAGGACTCCACTAAAATTTCTTCCGTCTTTCGATAAATCCACCCTCGGCGATGCGTTCGATGTATCGCGCAACATTTCACCCCTTTCATTAGCAATATTTTATCGTGGACGACCGTGAAGGGGGGGGGGGGTGAGCGGTTTCCCAAGAAAGCCAGGGGTTGTCATAAAAAAAATTACGAGGTCGTTTTTCTTTATTTCTCCGTCGGTTTTCGCGGAGGTAGTTTCGCATCGTAAAGGTTGCGGCGCGTTTATCGCACAATTTCGAGCGCAACTAAAAACGACCCCCCCCAATTCTCGAGCCCCCCGTTTGCCATATTTTTTTTAATCTGTTAATTTGGCATAAATTATTTTTCACATTTTTATATTTCCTCGGCATTCACTATAATGGCGGTTTACGATAATGACGAAAGTAATTCACTTTCGTCCAGTAAATTTTATCACGAACAATGTAACTTTTATATTATCAAGATTATATATATATATATATATATATATATATATATATATATATATATAAATGAACGCACACATATACACACAATTGAAATATAAAAACATTTTAATTAATAATTGCATTATTTTTAATATTATGTAAATAAATTAATTGACATTTTATTAATAAAATTATTTTTTTAGTTAAAATAATAAAAACCTCTTTATCCATAGTTTTATTATTTTCATTTTTATATTCAACGATAGATTTTTTTTTTCAAAATAAAAAAGGCGTTTAAAAGGTCAATATTTTTTTTTATCCCATGAGAGAGTTGTTATTATTAGTCGATATTGAATCGAAACATGACAAAAGTCTTTTTAAACAATAGAGCAAAAATGCTTTATGAAATGATAAAGAATAGAGTAATTAATATTAGAAAATAATATTCATTTATGATTGAAATTAATCGTTCATTATAATTGCATAAATCATTATGAATGATAAAACTGACATATAAAATAACTAGAAATTTATATTCAAATGAAACTAAATCGTTTAATTGAGACACGAATTGCAATTACAAAGTCTTTATTACTACATTTAATTACACGGTAAATATTAGAATCGTACTCTTTAAACACACGTTTCGTTCGATAAAATTTAAATATGCGTCTATCCGAGCATACATTATATGATATTTAAGTGTAAGTATGTGTGTATGTATGTGTGTTTAAGGGATGTTTCTGGACTATTCCGGAAATTGGACGTCTGAGTGGTGAACGTTTATGGCGCAATTACGAGGATAAAATTAAATTCGATATACAGTTTTAGAATTGTAACATTGCACGTTTCATATTTCACAATTTAAATGTGATATTTCGAGGAAATCTTCATTAATTTGGTGATTGAAACGATGTATTTCTATTGGAATATTGTGATATAAATTATTAATTAATAGAAGATAAAAAATATTATGTTTCTAGGATGATTTTACAGAGTTTTCGTGAATTTTGAATTTAATTATAATGATTTCTTGAATATTTTTGGAAATCAAATGATCAATTTTATATATTTATAAATATTGTTTTTTTTATATTAAATTTTGTGTAATAAAATAAAATATAACCGTATTGAAAATGTGTCATTTGTGTGACACTTAATATAATATTATATATTTTAAAGGTGAAATTTCTAAATTAAGATAGTTCAGAAGCACAACAATCGAGCTTTACATTATCACGAACTCGTTTTACATTTAAATCACGAATAAATATAGTCCAAAGTTCGTCAATTAAGGACTATTTATGAATTAAAAACGAAATTAAGGCTACGAATGGGGCCGCGTATGATTCTCAAAGGAGGCGAGAGTCGTGACTTTTAGACACAACGGCCTCCATTCGGGTAGAAGCGCCGCGAAAAACAATGGAAAGTTTTCCCATAGGTTGTGCACTCCATTGAAAGGGACTGAAAAGGTCGGGAGACGTATTGTTGTTTCGACAAAATTAAACTTATTTTTCCATTATTTACCATCCTTTGGCGGGTGCTGTGTCCCTTCGCGGCGAATGTAAATGAGGTCGTTCCTTTTGAGTCGTTTGCTAGTTAATAATTTTTAACTCCTTCATAATAATAATGAATTTTAATACTATATGTATACATAAAACAATATTAAATATATTTATAATTATTATATTTTTTTAAAGATAAAAAATACAATACATTTTATACTATATTATTTTAGGCCTCTATTTTAATATTTGCGATCATTCATTCAATACAACAAACTAAACATATTATTATCATAATGTTTTTTATGTCATTTTTATAGCAATTACATGTTTTCAGATTTATTTATTCATTTTTTTTTGTATTATTATATATTGGTAGAAATTTTCTAATTTCCACATTTATTTTTCTGCAGATTATTATAAAAGTAGTTAAAGTTATTTATTATTTATAAAATGAGCCTTCTCAAGCCTGTCTTGATCTTTCGGTAAATAATGATATTTGTTTTATAATGACGTACTTCCCCCTCCCCCTCAGTCTCCATCCTTAAACTCCGTTAATATTATATAAATTTGAATTCGGATAGTAATCTCGCTTATTTCCATTTCAATTTCGTAAAACGGAAAACGAAATATTTATTTTGCGTCCGAAGATCTGTGAATTTTTAATGACATCAAATTGAAACCTCGAAGAACGAAACAAATGAGACGACTTTATTCCCACTCTCTCTTTCCCTCTCTCTCTCTCTCTCTCTCTCTCTCTCTCTCTCTCATACTCAATAAAAGCATTCTGCTCATTCGCCGCTGCGGTTCTGAGTATTATTTATAATTTTTAATTATTTACAAATAATTCCGGAAATTGCGGAGCAACAGATCTGATTTCTTGTCGAGAGCCGCATTCCGAATCAAATAGTCTTAATTGTTCCTTCGGTAAACTTTTTTGGTTCTTCTCCATCATCATCGACAATTCATGATTGTTTTGAACTCAATTATTTATTTATACATGTCGCCATTAAAGTTAAATGAAATAAGAAGAGTCTAATTTTAACAACCAATTCTAGATAATTTTATATTTATCGCAATACAACTGTTACGGATTTCATAATTTTATTTTTAAAGATTACATACAATTTTAAAGATATCTGCGACGACTTCATTATTGATGTTATTCAATAATCAATAGCAACACTGTGATAAAAAAGTAAGGTGAATTTGTTTATAAAATGTAAATTCTTTGTTTATTCTTTCAAATTAATTTCATCCCCTTCAAAGTAATCCCTTCCGATAGAACGCACTTTTGCCAACGCTTTTTCCAGACTTCGAATAGTCTTTTTCCGGTATAGTTTTCAAGACCTTCGATTAGGTTTTTATCTCCTCAATCGTGTCAAAACGGCGTCCCCGCATTGGCCTTTTGAGTTTGTTAAATAGCCATAAGTCGCACGGAGCCAAACTAGGCGAATACGGTGGTTATGAAACAATATGAGTCTGAAAAAAAACTCTTAGTTCTTGAACCAAGAGTTGTAAAATCACGTGTAACTCGAAGATAATTAAACCTTTTGACAAACAGACGCTTGGTAAAGATATATAGTAATACAAAAATAAGACAGTCCCACCAACGTAGGACAAAAAATTACAATTTACCTGCTTTTCTAATGCCCGGGAGTTCTAAATAACAATATAATTCTATTTTTTGATCATTGTAATAAGTAATAAATTATATAATTTTGCAGAAAATAGATTTCTTGGTTATGTTTTTTAAATAGTCTTAAATGGATAATTTTGATTTTGACATGTTTTTTTATTGAATTTTTATATTTTATTTTCTATTTTTTTATTAATAGTATGATAATATAACATAAAACTTTTTATTATATTTGCTTAACGATCTTCGAATATATATAAAAATTGAGTATTTTATGTTCGACACGATTATCACGAGAAGGGTTGAAAAGTTCTTAATATATTAATAATAATGCGAAAGAAAACTTGAGATATTTTATTGATTATTAAATCATTTTAGTACTTAATATTTTAACACATATCAATATAATTTTACTGTAGTATAAATTTCGTGTAATCGAACAACAAATGTTGATTTCTAAATATTAATGTTAAAATATAGCGTTTTATAATAAAATGTGGTAATCTTTGAATATATAATAAGAGTTAAAACTATATTCATGTTAACGGTGATGACATGTTATATTAATTGGTTATCGCTTCATTATCAATATAATGCGATATTGCATATGACTAACATTTAATTCTAGCAATAAATTTTGATAGTAACACTACAGCGCCATCTATCAGTAAATATTATATCAATTAATACCTTAATAATTTACGATTTATTGTTACAAAGATTTAAACGAGATAATATTGTCTATTGTTTAAAATATATATTGTATTTGTATGATGATTTATTATTATTAGATAATCATTATTATATATCAATAAAAATAGTCTTATATAAAAAAGAGACATTATGACAAAGGATTTATATTGTACATTGTGCTAAAAGTGTCATAAAAAAAAATTCTTCATGGAAATTTACAAGGGTTGTTATATTTTGAATTTCGCCCAAATCGAACAAATCAGCAAAAGCCCACGAATGCCACCTTCGCGAAAATCTCAAGAACGTTCGAGTGGCGTGATAGAGATGCAAAAAAAAAAAAATAGAGGCAAAAGGGAGTGGGTTTCCGGAAAAGAGACGATAGAAGAAAAAAAAAAAGAACGTCAAGTGCTGAAAAATTGCAAAGGGTGCGACGTCGCTCACTTTCTATTATTTTTTTCTCTCTCTTTTCTTTTCTTCTTTAGCGAACGAGAGGGGCGTAAAAACGGCCATGCTCGATTCGGTTATTGCGTAACGCGACTTTTCGGGGTCAGGGTCGACGAAACCGAGCGCAAAGCGGCGACGTCGAAAAGATTTACGCGCCCGTGAAAAGGGTTAATTCGCGTCCTTTTAATCGTGCGCGAGCGCGCGCGTGCGTGTGTATGTGCACTTTTTTGGCACGAAAATTATTTACTGGGTCCCATTTGCCCCGTCCTGTCCGGTTGTCGATCCGGCGGATGGGTTGAACCTAAAGGGTCTGCCTCAGAAGGGTCAGCTGAGTCAATATATCTCTTTGAAAGAATGAGAAGTATCCCAACACTTATTGACCTATCAATGCGAGTGGGTCTTCAATGAGTGTATTCAGCTAATAGCCGACGCGTTTATAATAATTAATTATTTTAACGACGTTCCGTGTAATTATTGTATTATTTCATTGTTAAATGTACAGTAGGACATCGCTTTTTTTGTCATTTTTTTCATATATATAAATATATAACATTTTTTAATATTTTTCATAAATTTTAAGTTCATAATAATGAATTGTCATATTGTTTAAAAACTTTTAATACCAAGATTGAAATTTATATCGAATGTTTTTTTATAAATTTTTGGCAAAAAAAGCGTGCATTATAAATTGAATAGCATATGGAAAAGTTTATGATATTTATGGATTTATATGTTAAAAGTTAGTCATAAACAACTATCGAATCTGATGCAACATGAAATGCTCAATGATTTAATAATGCGTAAATGATTAAATTATGATATATTTATCAATTTTTATGATATATTAATCATTTATAAAATATTTTAATTATTATATATTATATTCGTCTATAATGCATCAAATTCGGGATTTTATTTCCATTTGAAATTCTAGATATCATTCCATTTGAAATTTAAAACAAATTGT
Organism: Leptonema lineaticorne; assembly: GCA_024500535.1. NCBI lineage: Eukaryota > Metazoa > Arthropoda > Insecta > Trichoptera > Hydropsychidae > Leptonema > Leptonema lineaticorne. The sequence continues at coordinate 5,868,763 of JANIJI010000030.1, read as the reverse complement.
ATTGAACATAGAATTGATAATTCGGGTGTTACAAATTTATTTAATTATTTATAATATAATTATTCAATTCAATCGATATTTCTAAGTAAAAAATGATTCAATAATAACAAATAATGAAATCTAATAGATTAAAATGAATTTAAAAATTGTATGCTTTTATAAAATTTTATTGAAATATTCATTACTGTTTGATAATATTGAGATTTATTTTTTTTATTGCAATTTTGAATATTTTATAATTATTTTTTCAGTATACATACACACATAACTATATACATAACTTCAAATATCGAAAAAAAAATGTATTAATTTTTATATTTTACATAATATAAACAGACATATGGCGTAATATAATCGAAATGAATGTAGAAAGAAAATGTTTTTTCGGAAAATCTGCATTATTTTGCTACGAAATTTTGCGGTCGGACCTAAGAGGTGGATGAATTGAACCGCGATTGGATTATTGAATGAATCCTTTGGTCTAAGGGGGTAGTTTAAATTGCTTGGTCCCTAGAAAGTCTTCATAGTCCATTTGTCCCGAAAACGATATATATATATATATATATATATATATATATATATATGTATATATAATACAATAAAATTGTATCTATCCACGTATCCACGAGATTGGGTGACCGAAAATCCGGGATTTTTTTCCCAACGAATTTCCTCGGCAAGGATCATATTAAAAAATGTACAACCTTCGCAAATTGGCAATTTCGCCTCACAGACCGTGGATAAAAGGCGTCGTTTACTCTCCAAACGGTATCATAATTAATAAATTATTATGCTAAGTACGCGCAGCTTTACAATAATTATTTCCATTGATATAATTTTGCATATTAGTGCGGCGAAAGCTCAAAGTGTGTGTGTGTGTGTGTGTTCGAACCAAAAATTTGATTAAAAATAAAATTTATAAAAAAAAAAATAACACAACGACGATTTAAAGATGAAAGGACAAAGTTGTCAAATTCACCTTTAAAATTACTTCTAACTTTTTATTAAAGCATAGAATTAACTCTTTGTAGAAAAGAAATTTGTAATTAAAATATATGTATACTATGGTATATATAATCAATTTTTATATTTATCATCAAAAAAAATATTAAAAGATAAGATTTAGGTTTGTATAGATGTTTTACAAATATTATATATATATATATATATATATATATATATATATATATATATATTCTATACAGCCTACCTTTTTTATCAAATTCGATGAATCATCATAATTAAGATTAGTTTTCCAAATAAAAAAAGGAAAAAATAACAGTTAGATATTAGAATTATTGATTTATTTAAAAATATAAAAAAATTTAGTTTAATTAGATAATTTTGACTTTTTAATTATTGTTTGTAAATGCATATTATTAGACCAAGATAGTAAATATTTGATTATAAATAAAAAAAAATCACCAATATTTTAATTTAGATGATATATAAAAGAAAATCAAGGAAAAATATTATTCAAATTAATCAAATTTCTTTTTTTTAAATAATTTTATTTTTTAAGTAAAAAGGTAATGTCTTCAGAGTTTGACAATATAAATAATATTCTGAAATAAACACACTCTTAATTGGGTTAATATTGTAATGGTTAATTGAAATGATTATATATATATATATATATATATATATATATCGATAAAAATGTAATTCAATAAATTCTATATAACAAATATAACTGAAACGTTTCGGTAAATTATATTATGATTGAAAAGAATTTTTCTTCTAGAAGAAAAATTGAGAAAATTAAATAGGTGAGATGCGATCGAAACAATAGGGTTTTTGTTACTGTATTTTTTCTCATTATTCAATTTATTTCGTTTTTTATTTTTTTGGATTAATTTCGAAATTGGTTTTCTTCGAAGGAAACGATACTATTGTTTCAGGGTTGCGAAATCGACCTCGACTTCAGCTGAAAAATGTACGTGTTATTTACCGGTTTGAATTACATTCTATGTCGATTCTTTCGTTGAATATTATTTCGATTTTTAATTTTCAACAATTCCTTTAGTATATAATATTTCAATATTCAAATCTTCCAAGCCTTATATATATTATATATATATATATATATATATATATATATATATATATATATATATATATATATATATTATATACATATATATATATATATTATATATATATATATATATATATATATATATATATATATATATATATATATATATATATATACAAAGTCCGAATGATGTTTGTTGAACGCAGTGATGTCCACGAGGGTGGTTATGCAACGGTAAAGGGGAGGGTGGGACTGGGGTGTGGGGGTTTTGAGGGGCGCAGGCGTTTCGGGGGCTCCAGAGTGTTCCCCGCTGCTGGATCGATCCCGTCGCGGCGCCCCGCCCTCGTCGACCCGTCGTGAGCCACGTGCTCAACACGCACACACACAACATAATATTCCATAGAAATCTTAAATTTCTCTCGCAGGTTACATGACATTGGTTTTTATCACATATCATCATTAATATGGATAAAAAAATATCAGTTTTGTTTTGGAACGGTTAAAATTTAAATTTTTAAAGTTTAAAATAAAATATGTGTCTAATCGTATTATCAATGTTTTCACGGTAAACGTTTTGCAAGCGGTATTTAACCGTTTAGTTTACCGATTCATGAATTAACTGTCGGTAATTGAATGACCGACCGTTAGTTGGTTCATTTTAGTTAATATATTATTATCGCATAATTGGTTCATTTTTGTTAAATATTATTATCGAAACTTTAAAATATTTATTATTCTATTAATATATAGATCAATTACAATAATAAACTCTTTAGTAAATAAATTTATAAAATTGTTCAATTTCTCTGCAGTCTGTTATATGATGTAAATATCATGTCTTCTCTGAAGACATAATATTTACATATATTTTACTTATCTTTAATCTTTATTAATTGGTATTCATTGGTGTGTTTAGTTTTTTAAATTTTAAAATAAATTGTTTTAAAATTGAAAAATTATGAAGGCTTTAATGGTATAATGTTTCAGCGGAACGAATTAGAAATGTTGCGGAATCTATATCACAATACTTTTATAATGTATATTTAAAATTTTATATTAATCGAAATTTCTTATAAAAAATTTTCACATAAATTTCTGATTTATTGTTATATATCGATATGAAAAAAAATTGGTAGAATGCAACAAATACGTTAGCCATTATAAAGCTTTCATCGCTTTCCTTTCAGAGTATCCTTTCAGTCGTGCGGATTTTTGCTTCCGTCTGCATGTCCTCGATTCCTGATGGATCGCTTGCAATTCTATTTGTGTGTGTGTGTGTGTATGTGTGTATATGTGTGTATGGGTATATATATGAATTCGACTCTTTTAGCTATAGATAGAGCTTTTTGTCGTGAAGAAGATAGATCGCCGCATAATTTGTCCGGTAAGAATATCTATCTCGATGGACTTTGCACTTTGAAGAAAATTCAGAAGAGAGAAATAAAATATTATTTGACATTGATGAACCGTCAATAATTATTTTGCACATTTATAATATTTTAACGTATATATATATATATATATATATATATATATATATATATATATATATATATGTGTGTGTGTGTGTGTGTATTTATCAGCGTTTCCTAAAGTGTGGATGGCAGAAATATTCGACTGGGTAGTATCAAAAATTGTTAAAACACAAAAAAATTATAACATTTTGCTCTAAATTTAATATTTTTCGAAACTTTTTCAAATTCTGCAGGTATAAATCTTTGAAAAATAATAAATTTTGTTTTCTAAATAAATGTCTTTTTTATAAGGTGGGTTGCGAAAAAATTTTAAAACTCGTCGCGGTCAAAAAAGTTTGGAAAACTCTGATATATATCATTAAATGAAAAAAAATTATACATCATTTTTCGTTAAATTACGATGAAATTTTATAAATTTTTCCAATAAAAAAAAGAAAAATAATTAAAATGAAGTCTTTCGTTACTTTTATTACATTTTTACAAAGTGAACGTGTGCAAAATAGCAAATTAAAATTTTACATCAAAAGTGTTGATTTCGAAAACGAGCAGATTCCATCTTTAATAAGTCGAGGGTAATCGATACCATGTTTAAAAACTTATTTTTACCCTGTTTCCACAACCCTTAGCGTGATTTGGCCTTCGCATCATACAGTCAGCATCTTGTATCTATATTTTCTCTCCAGTAAAATAAGGCTGTTGACCCTGGAATTGATTTTGATTTCAGGATGGGTTTACCACATAGTTGGGATATTTGTCGAATGTGCCACACTACATCAAAAGTAAAAGGTTTCTTTATATATATATATATATATATATATATATATATATATATATATATATATATATATATATATATAACTGTATATTTTCTTTAGTCGTTCCAATAATATTATTTCGCATATAAAATTTATACATTATTTATGTAAAACGGTTTGAGGATATATATATATATATATATATATAAGATTATTTTTCATTTTTAATGCTATAATTTTGATATTGTATATAAATTTAAAATATTTCTGTTATCTTTATGATTTGATTTATATTCAAAATTATGGTATCATTAATATTTATTAATGTTATATATATATATATATATATATATATATATATATATATATATATATATATATATATATATATATATATATATATATATATTAGATTTTAGAATAATTTTTTGAGATTTCTTCATTGATATAAAGCTCTTATATCCTTTTTGTCGCAAAAATGGTCCATTGTATATTTCTAGATATTATCATCGCTGATAACTTCTCTGCCATCCGAAAAATACGAAATTAATTAAGGAAAATCTTTTTTTTTCGGATGGATGCAATCAATTTTTAATCTGCTCCGAATAAGAGTCGACCGCTCGAATTAATACCATAGAATCGATCCATTCCAAAGACTCGGACCGGATAACCGACCAATTGAATTAGCATCCGCGAATCCTTGCCAGGACGATTATAAGAGGCAGATAAGAGAATTGACGAGAGATAAAAGTCAATTTGAATTAAAGGCGATCGGCTCGAATTACAAGGCGAAACGATCGATTCCCGAAAAGTTATTGCGGGCGTCCCTTAATCTCGTCGAAATTGGCCATAATGGGGAGTTGCTGGGGTGGAAAAAAAAAAGAAAATCGGGTTGCACAGCGAGGAAAAACTTTGCACAAAAGGACGCAACCGGTATGAGGGACGAAATAAATATATATAATATATATATATAAAATAATAATAAAAAGGACGAAACACCGCGAGCACTTAAACAAGACGATGAAGACTATAATGGATCATGTATATATATATATATATATATATATATATATATATATATATATATATATATATATATATATATATATATATATAAAGAAAAAAGGCGGCAAAGTGCACATTAAAATTTTTATCGAAAGTCTTAATATTTTTTTCTTAAAACCACCCTCTTACTTCTTTTCCTATTCAACCCCCGTTGTCATCGAGTGGCAATTTCCTCTCACTAAAAACCTTATACGGCGATCGCGATATTAAAACGAGCTTAATGCGTCCTCCATTCATATTAAAGCGAAACATCAATGGAATATTGTCTTTTTTTTTTTTTAGTCGTTATTACGTTTACAACTGGCGAATTTTAGCAATTAATGTTTATGTCGTTATTATCAGTTTGATTTCTCTTGTCTAAATTACCTAGATAAAAATATTATGACATTGTGTCCCCAGGGTTGTTACTCATTGAAATCGCTTCTCATCCTTCGTATTATATGGTTCTTGTCAGTATTTTCAGAACATTTATTTATTTTTTGTATTAAATAAACAACCATTTGAATAAAAAGTTATAAAAATTCACTTTATTATATAAGTAACTTAATAATAATAATAATTTTATAACAAAACACGTTAGCGAAGATGCAATTTATGATGAAACATTTTGTAGTTTACATACTAACTTACAAGAAACTTATCTCAAGTTTCGCACTCATATATTCAAACCTTCTTGCATTTAACATTAATACGTACCTGTGGTAACACAATTGTTTTCCTGTTTGTGTACAGACTACAGCGGACTATAAATTTAATTTTATATTTAATGATTTTTTATTAAAAAAAAAATATAAAATTAACAATTTTATATTTCATCTGCGATTTTCTTTGCTTGAAGAGTGAAAAAAATCGCTATTTAAAACGAAAAAAAAGAGAAATTAAGACGTTATTCGGGGAAGGGCGGGGAGGGTTGAAAAAATCTGCGGTCGCTTTGTTTGATCGTAAATCATAGGCTGTAAAGATTTATAGCGTTGAAATTCGTATATTTCAATAAAAAGCGTTCTACTTTGTAGACGCCATTACGGTTTCATTCGTCGAACCGACCAGAAATGAACAAAATTCTTTAAAAAAAAATACTTATTATATATATATATATATATATATATATATATATATATCATAAATATATTTTTTATGACGACGGTTATATTGAAATTTGTCGGTGATAAAATTTTTTTATGCGAATTTCTAAAATAAAACAACCCTCCGGTACTCGAGTGCGTTTTCGCACCTTTTTCCGGCGACGAAACGAGGGATGTTATTTCGGTAATTAAAATCTGAACCCTGCTTATTTATTAAATATTCGATTACGTCTTTCACGCGCTGAAAGAAATATTCAAATTAGCAATTTGAATTTAAAAGATTTTATAACATTTTTTTTGTTTTTTTTGAAGGGGGGGGGAGAAGGCAGGGAAAATAACGTGAGCTTAATTTAGTTTATATGATATTTTTATGAAGCTTGGATTATAAAAAATTTAGTTAAAAATGTTATTGAAAAAAGTGAATATTTTTAATAAAATAATATATTTTTATTCATTAAGAATATATAGTATTATAAATATTTTTTTCCAAAGTGTTAATTGTTTACGGCTTATAGTTTCTCTAACTAAACTGAGATTTTCGTAAAAATTTTATACCACCCTATATTTAAGCGCTTTTTGTCTTACCGAATAGATAAGGCGTTTCTCGTTCGGTATCCGTTTTACGTCGCGTCGTTTCTAAAATTTTCATGTTTAACACGTCGATAGACAATAGTCGGATACGAATATTATGTTTATAAACCTTAGATTCGTCCACTAATCTCAGACGAGCCATTTATGCTGATGGAGCTCATAAATCAGTCTTCGCTGGGTGATATTTTTTGTACTAGGGGATGATTTTTCTGTTGTTAATACGTTCGATTTCATCTCACACCCTTACGATTAGAGGGAAGTATTATCGTTATATTTGTATGGGATATATCGATATGGTTTGTATCGTTCCTTTTTCTTCATTATCCTGTATCGAGGATCCTTTCAGGTTTTATTAATTAATTCGTTTCCGGGAATCGTTTCGCGAACGATGTTTACTTCGCATTCGTTCTACATTACGGTTTATGTATTCAATGATTAATTATATTTTCGTATATTCTATCGAACATAATAAGATTTTTGAATGATTTATAATAATGTAAAGATTTAATATTGTTATTCAAGCTTTAATCATATTATGAATATATACAATATTTTTAATTTATTTATATAATTTCATTTTTTAATATTACTATTAATTTATATCTTGATATTATTTACATTCTTGATGAAAATCTATTAAACTCATATAATAAAACATTCCACTATATTAAAATAAAATTTCATAATACTATACTAATAATATAATACAATATTTGTAATTAATTTAGAATTGAACGATGGCAATTATTTTAATCGATTACTTTATATCATTGATTTATAATCCAATTGAATCGCTATAGATTTATCAATCGGCTATTTCAATGGAACATTAGCAATCAATTCGATTAATTACTAACCACAAATCTTTCGGTTGCTTATTGCTTAGGAATCGATTTACTATCATTTGTATCTGTTTATATATATATATATATATATATATATATATATATATATATATATATATATATATATATATATATAAACGTTTTTGATAATTTAATATAATTTAATGATATTGAATACTCGCTAGTAATAGACAATAGGAAACAATCTTAAATTTTAACTTCTAATCAAAGCCGCTTCAATAGATTAATAAAGACGATCGTCTACAACGTGATAAGGGTATGACATTACAATAATAATACCATCACAAAAGGAAAAGGCAATAAGTGTTTCTCAAATGTATGTATAATATATATATATATATATATATATATATATATATATATATATATATATATATATATATATCATACGTTTCTAATGTGGCTGTGGTTAGCGTTGATTCGACAAATGACCCGAGGCATTTCGCAATAATACATCAAACGTCACGTAGGTGTACTTTTGATAAATATTAAATTGGCATCCCCTAGTATTCGAACCGAAATGCGGTGACATGCGCCATTTCATCTATGGGATGCCACGGCTTCGCGTATTAAATTACGCGAATACGTATGCCGTACGATCGGCGGTGAGGTAAATGACAGTGTCGTGGCACACCGCTTCTAGCTTGCACGCCTTGTCAGACATCAAAGTACCGAAAATTAATAATAAAAGGTGGGCACCCTAACTGACGGACGAACGAACGAACGAACGAACGTATCGGATGAAATTTTAGTACGGAATGTTGCGCGTATAAATTACACCGCATAATATGGGAAATGAAAGCGAATATTTGACGACTGTTTGTGAGCGTTGATTCGAATATTAATATGTAAAATTATATAAGCAATGTTTGGTTGATATATAGAATATTTTAAATATGCAAGTGTTTCGTGATGAAGAATACGTAATTGAAAATATGGGTCGATTTTTGGCGGAACAGGAAATTGTGAAAAGAAAAATGGGAAAACTGAATATTGGGAAGTATTGTTTGAAAGAAATTATGAACGTTCGTTCGGCAAACAGTGAAATTGATTTAATATCAATATTAGAAATGTAGAAGATTGAAATTTTGTTGCTTTATTGAGGAAACGTAGTAGAAGAGAAAGAAAATAATATCATACATACTTTAAAACTTATATATTGATACACATTTGTAACATTTTTTATTTCATTTGAATTGATCAAATTTGACCAAATTCTATTATAAAAAATTATACAAAAATGACAAGTAATTTATCAATATTTTTTTTATATAAAATAATAAATTTATATATGTATATATATATATATATATATATATATATATATATAATTTTATAAATTAATAATTAAACGTAACGTATAAACAGGTAAGACTAAAATAAGAAACACGATTAATAGAATTAAGCGCATACAATCGGGGTCGATTATATTTAAAGTGTTCGGTTTCGAGGGCAACTTTGATTACATTTCATAAATTATAGTTATGAATAAATAATAAAATAACGTATTTATAAGTGGCAATTCGTTCGCCAACAAGTCGATTTCGACGCTTGCACGATTCAGTAATTCTAGGTCAATTTTGTCACTTTGTTTTATCATAGAAAACAATCGCGGCGATCGATGTAAATAATAATAATAATAATAATAATAATAAGAGAAAAAAAACCTCTCCAATATAATATATCGGTCATAAATAATGATCAAGGCTGAAAAATAGCGATTATTTACGATGGAAAATAGTTAGTTGGGAACGGGTTAAAATAATCGACGTCGACGGTTCCCCCCGGTAAAGTTGTATAAATTATGGTAAGAGCTTAATTTAATAGTTAAAATTATATAATTTTAATATAATGAATATATAATAGTTTTAATTTTTATTCTATATGTTTAAATAATATTTATTTTTGAGTTACGTATTTTATACGTTGTTTAAAATCGAGTGCATCTTGACTAGTACACTCATACTATTTTAACTTACGATTGTATTATATTTATTACGTTTATAAATATATTTATATACAAAAATCCAAATTTTGACGTACTTACAAATTAAAAATATTTACGTATGAAAAAAAAATCATTTTTTTTATAAATAAAAAAAAGGTGTGAATATAATTATAATAATTAAAAATATTGTAAATATTCATTGACCTGATTTCAGATTATCGTGACGTAATCCGGGTCAATTATATAGATGGGGTCGATATGCAAAATTCGCCCACTCGACTAAAGACCCCCTCAATGTGACGATGTGTAAAATCGTATATAGAGTCCGAGTCCGTTTTACGGTAACGCCATAATATATTAAATATGGTGCTATTGATTGGTCGGGGTCTGAAGCGATAATTTAAAGCGTTAAACCCGTTTGATATATGCGCGAAGATATTGGCTCGTTTTTCGAAAAAGTTCGACGTTGCGATTTATGGGCAACCATTTCGGCCAACGTCAAAATTGAAAACTTTAAAATGGAGCGCGATTATAAAATACGCGTGCGATCTTTTTAACCCTCTCGTTACCGTGTGGGATTGGCGATTTTGAACGATGCGAAAAATTACATAGCTGCGATCGTACTAAAATCAATGTAACCTGTGAATTAATCAATATTTTTTGATAATATTCATAAGATCTAGAAATTATACGAATGTATCAATAATTTTATTAATATATATATATATATATATATATATATATATATATATATATATATATATATAAATATGTCAAATTAAAGACTTATTGAGTGATTTATTATTTAGAAAATAATATATAATTTTCACATTTCACGATTTATGCGTTTTGCTATAGTACCTTAGATTTTATCATGTATTTTATATTTTCCAAAGAATTTTCCTATTGCTATACTATCACACAGTTTAGCAGTTTTTCTATATTATTCAGAAAATTGAAAAATAATTATTAACTATGTGTAATGTATTTAGTTCATATGACCTCAATATAGTAAGATCTGAAATAGATTATATAAAATAAATTACATTTCGACTAATTTATGTCAAGTTTTGATTTGAATATAAAGTTTTCATATTAGATTTACTACATAATAACTTTTGAATATGCACACACACACACACACACACACACACACACACACACACACACATATATATATATATATATATATATATATATATATATATATATATATATATATATATCAAACAATTTTACACTCTAAACGTATTATATTTCGTATAAAATATAATTATCAATGTTAACAATTATTTTAACGAGCCAATGTAGTATTTTATAAAATTTAATTCCGTCATAAAATCCATGTCGTCGAAATCAATCTCAATTCGTCATACGACTTAACGAACGTCTTTTCGAATATATATATATATATATATATATATATATATATATATATATATATAATGGAGTAAATTCTCTGTGAATGATGCGCATACTATTCATCATCGTCGAATTATTCATGTTTCTATGGAAAAATCGTCGATTCGTCAGTGTTGTTAGATGGATAAACGATAATATGCAGATATATAGGACGCGTCGTTCACAATAAAAATCCTAAAGGCGGCGATGGGCGGTTTTGAAAAGTGGATATTTTTGATACTTTCTATGGGGTAATATAATAGAGATCGTATTTGTTGCGCGTAATAATATTTATTATATTTCGATTTTTGCTGTATGTCAATCGTATCGGATTATGAGAGCAGATATATCGTTTAAAAATAAAAATAAAAAATATATATATATATATATATATATATATATATATATATAATATCGTTTAAATGTCCGATGGAGCTTTTCATATCGAATGTGAACCTGTGGGGAATTTATTTGAAATTGGGTCGATCGAGTTGATCGTAAAGTAAAAACGGTATCGTAAAAATGTAATGGAGTTATTATTTACTTTGTTCCTGTGATGGCCGTTTTCAAACTTTTTTTTTTCTAATTAACGGCGTTTTAATTGACAAATCGGTTTTCAAGATTTTTTATGTAATTTCCATATAATGTAAATAGTAGATTTTAGAAGCAAATCAGTTTTAAGAATTATATTTATAATAATATAATTTGTAAGTGGATTTTTTTTTGAGTTAAATTTGATTTTTAGCATATCACTAAATATATTATTATAAAAATTTTTGTTACATTCATATTTTAGATTAAGTATAAGATATTTTAAATATTGTAGTGTATAATGTGAACAGTGGATTTTATTAGCAAAATAGCTTTAAGAATTATAATTATAATAGAAATATTTATAAGTGAAGTATATTTGATATTTTGTTGCAGTTAAATTTACTATTTAGCATGGACAAAATAAATTATTATAATTTTTTTGTAACACTCATATAAAAATATCTTTTTTTAAGATTATAGTTTATTTTATATATAGAGTTACAATTAAAATGTTTGATATCATACCATGTTTAAATTATATTTGAATTTTAGCTCTAATATTTATATATATATATATATATATATATATATATATATATATAATTTGATAACATGGTGTATATTAAAATATATATGGTATGTGATAAATTATTATCTATACTAATAAGTATAAAAATTATGGACAAATAGATAAACATTTTATGGCTGTATAAACGTTGTAAGTATTTAGGAAATAAGTAGTATTCTAAGATTTTATGGTTCAATAAAACAAAAATATAATATTAATATTGACATACACACACACATATGTATATATATATATATATATATATATATATATATATATATAATTTAATATTAAATGACGTTTACAATTCAAAATATATATCATTATAATGTCGGCGTTCAATTTATTATTATATGTTTACCTGTAAAATATTTCAGCATTTACGATTCAATTTTGCTTCGATTTCCTTTAATTTTGACACCTGTGATACGGCTATAAACGCGAACGCGACGATACCTTTCGTAAACCTAATTTTATACATGTTTTACACGTGATTTTTAATTGTTATATTTTTTTGTTCTAAAATCGTAAATTAATTAATTAGGATTTATTGTTTTTAATTTGTGTCACTTTTGAAATGCTGTTTTTTTTTGTTACTATTTATATTTAAATTAATTTCGACAAAAAATTGTCATTTTAATGTTTATGTCAAAAATATTGAATTAAATATTTTATTTTTTCATATTAATTTAAATTATATTATGTAATAAATAAAAAAATATTTTATTTTATTTTTTAAAATTTAAATTTTTTTTTCAATAGATATTTAAATATGTAATTATTAAATAGACTTCCGTGAATATTTATAAATCTGAAATTATTTAAAAAAATATTAGAACCTACATTTTTAATATTATATATATTTAAAATGTATGACGCCATGATCGTTAAATGTGTTGTTATGACAATTAGACAAACGTCAGCCTATAGGAGGGGGTTATGTCGCATTTCTCAGCGCGCTTTTTAATTTGCCTTTATATTATCTACAAAAGATCCTTCTAAGAATTATCAAAATTTTAAGGTATAATAAAATTGTTTTTACATACACCATAAATGTTTTAAATCAGATGCACGTCCGATTTTCTTTTTGCTAAAGATATATTTTTAATGAGAAATTATTATTATTATAAATATATTATTACAATTACTACAAGTTGTTTGATTACATATGTTTTTTTTTAACCATGCAAAAAGAAAATTTGATGTATTGTTTACAAAATATAATATTTTGTTTTGTATATGAAAACTAAATACGCCTTTGATGATATTTTATAATCGTTAGATGTGTTGTTATTTTTTGCAATTTAATTGTAATAAACTTTTAACACACACATGTATATATATATATATATATATATATATATATATATATATATATATATATAACATTATTTGAGAATATAAAATATTTTATCTTTTATAAAATGAAAAAAAAAACTATTAGAGAATAGATGAAATAATAGAATTGTGAAAAGCACAAAGATAATTAAATTCGTTAATTGAAAAGGGATAGTTCTGGATTATACAAAGTGCAACCGTATATTGGAAAAGATCAGTACCTACTTTATACAATAAAGGCAAATTGATCTCTTTGAAGTCAACCTACTGGTAAATTGTTAAAAGCGACGGTATTCGTAACAATATTTGAATAGTTGATATATATATATATATATATATATATATATATATATATATATATATATATATATATATATATATTGACCTTTGGTTTATTATTGTATATTAAGGTGAAATGAGGTATGGGAGTGCGATTAATTAGAAATGTGGCAGAAACCGTTTTAAACTGGAATATGTAAGCAAAGTTTCCGGTAAATAAAATATGAAACGCATCCCTACAGAACGTTAAATTGTATGGGTTGGGGTTGAGGGTAGATGTGGGCGAGTTTGACCTTAGAAATATGTTTATCTACGCAATGGAAAACCTCTCACAATTCCTGGAAGATTATTTATTTCCATATACGAATATGGAGTGGGGGGGGGGGGTTTGCGTTTAAACATTTATATTTTCGCGAATTGTGTTCGTTCGTTTAATCCGTTTTTCGAATATGCGAACGGATAATTTGTCGAAATATTATTATTATTATATAAAAGTGAAAAAAATCGTAATATTTTTAAGCTTTTGAATTGCGTCAGAGAAAATGATGTTTTTGTTTCTGATGATGAATCTATATCGTGGTTTTATATTGGATAATATTGTTTGAAGAAAATGTATTAATAATACATTTATTACTAAATAAATTTCATACTGAAAAGTATATATATATATATATATATATATATATATATATATATATATATATATATATATTATTTTAAGGTAAAAAAAAGATCAATTCAGAATTAAGATCTAAAGTAGTAAATGATAACGATTAGTAATCACTGCGGAAATAATCACAAAGAACATCTGAGATCGCAATAAAACGAAAAAGATCCTAATTTTTATTACATAGAAGATTTTTTTTTCTTCGTCCTTAATTAATATGCAAACGATAGAGTAGCACGTGCTCTGGTTTTTCCGTTGTTGAAAAACGAATAAAAACAAAAAAGAAAACCATCGTGTATGCGTTAAAAAAAAACGATCAATTATTTAACGAGCAACCATCCGTTCTTCCGTCGTTCGTTATCTTCGTTTTATGCAAACGAAGAAGAAAATTTTCCACCGCCAAACATAAATAATGCAAATGGCCGAATTTATTCTGAAAATATTATATATACATTTATATATATATATATATATATATATATATATATATATATATATATATATATATATATATATATGTATATATATATATATATATATATATGTATATATATATATATATATATATGTATATATATATATATATATATATATAATCGTGTGTGTGTGTATGTGCATGTACTTATCGGTTGCTCCCCATGTATTAAATTTTATTTGTAGCAAAAAATGCGAAATTGCGCTTGTAATTTATCCGTCAAAAAAAAAGTAAAGGCTCAAATTGAATTTTCACGCTTTCCTTCACCGAGACTTTTCTTCGGTGGTCGGTCGACTTTTTCGCATAATTGAAAGTTTTCCTCATAAAACTCTATAATAGAAGTGTTTTTTTTTTTAATATTAAATATTATATTAAAATCGTAAGTAAATTATAAAATTTAATTTATTTACGAACAGTTGATTTTCTTATGGCAAATGTATTCAAATGAAATTTTGCAGGCCGTCTGTAACCTTATTAAATTTTCTAAGTGGGTCATTTTAAGATCAACTAAAAGTTTGGCCTTAATAATTTATAATACTTTGTGTTAAAATTATTTCACATTCAAATTTTATTTATGGATTTTAATGTAATGTTTCAGAGTTCAAAATATTTCAAATTTATATATATATATATATATATATATATATATATATATATATATATATATATTAAATAAAAAGATAATTAAAACGAAAAAATAAATTGAAATATAATTAGAATATCTACATACCATAGATTGAATTATAAAATTTATTTTTTTATTCTATTTATTAGAGACTATATACAATAATTGAATATTGAACGTTTGCTTTGCTATTTAAAAGCTTTTTGTCTTCAATTCTATAAACTTTTAAAAAATTCCACCGAGAGTTGAAATAAATTTTGAAAGATTATTGACAAATTTAAAGTAATTTGATTTACTTAAGTGAATTTATTCATTCTTCGTGAAACGAAAAATCGTTGAATATTTTATATAACATTGGAAAAAGGGTAATTATTAAATCAAACTATACTTTTATAATTAAATTAAAAAAATATATTTGTTTAAATGCATATTTTTAATAATGAAAATAAATTATGCTCTAATTGTTATTTGCGGTTTTATATGAATTTAAGATGTGATTTTGTTACTGAATTATTATACTAAACTTGATTTTAAAAACGCTACAGTAGTTTAAAATATATAAAAACTGAATTTTCAAAGAAAAATATTCGACAAGAGTCGATTGCCTTAAATTTTCTAATGAAAAACATAGCCAATATGAAACACATTCGTTTAAAAATAAGGATAGCTAAGTTGAACTTTATACGAAATCACACATCAAAAGATGTAGTTTTACTATTAAAATGTTATACTAAACCAACTTTTTCAGCAGTTACAACGGTTTAAAACATAAACCTCACGTTTATAACCCGCGTTGACGTTCTGTTTAACTATTAAAAATATTAGAATCCGTTAAAATAAAAAAAAATCGCATTTTTTTTGTATTTGCAACAATTTATGATAATTTTGAGAGATTTAAAATATTATATATGCTATTTTATAAATATCATTATAATATTTTTGATAAATATATTTTTTTTTTAAGACGAGACCCTATATATAATATATTATTGAGAACTATTCGATTCGAAATTAGATCACTAACGGTGCACTCGTTTCCGCCTTTTTCCCGTCTCAATTTTCTATTTTCTTTTTTTTTTCTCCGCGTATATTCCGTGAAAATGTGCGTATATAGAGTTTTGTTCGTTTTATTGTTTCAATCTTTTCCAGGATAGTCGGTCGATTTTCTTGGAAATGTATTGGATTACGATTGGAATGCCTTTTCACGCCCGTTTTTATTGTATCTCGTTATATAATAAATAATTATATGATATAAATAAAATACAAAATATTATTATTTTTTTGTATAACACATATGTACAATTTTAAACTATTTAAAATTATATGTTAGTTAAATTATACGACTTATATTTTACTGTATATGAATGAATATTATGAAAATATGTCATAAAAATATTAGTAATAAATCAAAATTCAATTATGATTACGAATTTTCACGTCATAAATAAATATATTTAAATTTATTTTTATGATTGTCGATGTTTGCATTTGCATTTTATGGAATATTTGTGTTTTGTGTTTATATTCGGAAATAAAAATTGTGTGAAAAACTCTTATCGCGAATGAACACACATTTTTCTGGGGTATGAAATATACACAATTTTAAACACGATATAAACATAATAATAAATTTAAACTCAATTTCGTGACAAATTATAATATAAATAATAAAATTGGTAAAATAAAATTAACGTTTGAAAAATTTAATCAACGAACTGACAATTTCATGAAAAAAAATTTTTTTTCTTGTGATGATAAAAATCAATCTTGAAAGTCGAGCTTAAAATTTAACAAGTATACAATTATATATATATATATATATATATATATATATATATATATATATATATATATATATATATATATATATATATATATATATATATTAAAATATTGCCGAAAAATCAACCGATTTTAATTATATTTTTCATAAAATCATTCTACCATTTTCTTCAAGTAGCGAAATTTTCTCCAGCTTCTCTTGAATGTTTCTGGTTTTTTAAATTTGCGATTTTTACTGCATCTGAAATTTGTTTTTGTGATACAAACACACACACATATATATATATATATATATATATATATATATATATATATATATAATATTTTTTCTTCGGCGAAGATTGTAATGTTTTCACGAATCTTCACATAAAATTATATTGCGAATTTAATATTAAAAAGTTGGCCACATGTTCGTATTTCAATTCTTTCGCCCCGCGGCTTGGTTTTTCCCGCGTTTTAATTTAAAAAAGCTCCATATCTATAATTTTATATGTCGGCGACCTTCTGAAAATTTTTCACGCGAGAATCTAAAACGACAAAAAAAAAAGAAAAAAATAATAAAATAAATCCGAAAAAACCGTGAAGAAATAACGACGAAAAATACGGGCGTTTTGCTGACCTTTTTTTAATGAAATTTATTCGAAAATCTGTTATTGGGAAATGTTTTGGAAACTTTTCGAATTATGCAAATGCGGAAAGTTCGGAACGTTTTCGAAATTACTTTTAATTAATATATATTATATGTATATTTTAAGTGTGACCTTTATTTCGCATTCGCTTGAATCCGATAATATTGAAAATGAAGAATATTGATTTTAGTGAATAGTCGATCTGTGAGCAAATTCGCGTACATTATTATATTACTTATTAGAAAAATAGATTCAATAGATATATAACTTATCAAAGATTTTTTAATTAAAATAATTTTAAAAGCTAGGTAATAAACAATGTCTTTAAATAATTAACAATATATTAAGTTATATTAAGTATATTTCCTTTAACTTGGAATTTTAATTATATAATTTGCAATTAAAATTATTAAATATTTCAAATTATTTATATAATAATATGATTAAAATACTGAGTTAATTACAATAAGATGTTGTATTTTTATATTAAATTTTGAAGAAAAATTCTTGTAAAGATTTCTGTTAGAAGTTTATATTCTGGAATTCGTTTTCTAACTTGAGAAAACATTGATCTTCTAGAATTCCACTTAAGTGAGAAATGAGAAGAATGTTTATATATAAACGGAAAAATATAAACAGGTAAACTTTATACAGATATAACGAAAAATATATGAAATATACCATATATAGTCAGTAAAATTTTCTATTACTATATAAAATCCTATCTATTATTATTTTAATAAAAAAAAAGTTACGGTTTATAATAACAAAAATGATGATTTAACGCATTATATTGTATATGTATATAATAAGCAATAAAAAAAAATAAACGAGAACATTTAATCTAATTTATTTTCTTTTTCGCTTTTATTTAAACGTTTTTAATGAAATTTTCCGCTTTGTTATCCAACGGCCAAACTTTTCCAATACATTTTCAAAAACGTTTGATTCATTTAAAATTTATATACGAATACTTCGCAACCTTTTTTTTATACCTAAGGCAAATCTCTAAGCCTTTCCTAAAATTTCACAACAGAAGATAAAATAAAGGATTTTCCTTAATTGAAAAAAAAATTTTTTTCCAATTTAAACGTTTTAATAAAAATATATTATTATGAAATATTTATATAATATATATATATTTATTTAAATAAAAATTAACGTTTTCTATATATTAACATTTATTAGAAATATATTATTTCGATTTAAGCACAAATTAAACATCCTGTAATAGAAATGTTTTCCAAGGAAAATAATTGGAAATTATCTGTTGAAAATGAGCTTATTATTAACAATATAATCCTATTGAAGAGAGCGTCTCTGACAAAGAGAACGTCAATAAATACGGGAAATAATTTGTTTTATTAAAATATGGCGGATATAATTCGATTAAATACGTTACAGGAAAAGTGATTAGTTTTTCCCGTGCGTTTTTAACGTACACTTTTATATATCTTAATATAAAGACGTGTAAATGAAAGGAATAATTTGTAAAAATATATTTTCACATGTTGTCGTAAAATGGAATCGATATGACTCGATTTTATGCAATTTGCCATTGACATGTGTTTGACTAAGAGCTTTCGCTTGTTTTCGAGCTTATATAGAATGGCTAGGCTATGTGTTAAAGTGTTATATATTTATTATTGATAGCGAAAAGTACATATAATAAATATTGCAAGTCGTTTCTATTATTTCTATAAATAAAAATATTATATGGATTTTATTTATAATATTTATGATATTTACTATACGAGTAATTTAAATTGTTAATTTAAAATATTTTTTTCATTAATAATTATATTTATATATTGAATGAAGATGTTAATATAATTTTCTAATACATATAACGATCTTTTGATATCAAATCAAAAGATCGTTAATAGCATATTTAGCAAAGTTTATAAAAAAAATCTTTTCGATCAACTTTAAATAATATTTTATATAATATCTGCACAAAATCAAAAGCTGATTTATATTTTGAATTATTCGTATATAAATGTCAGTTTCTACTTTTTCTGTTTAATATCGTAGATACGAGCACGCAAAACGTTATCAATATTATTTAACATTTATTACGCATCAACGTGACGTGTGTTTATTTATTATTTTATTTAATATACATTTTTTTTCTCGTTCAATAAAAGTCGAAATTTGATATAATGAATTAGTGTACGGAATCCGTCGACGGGCTACGGAAAAAAAAAAGTTTTTCCAGCGAAACGAGCGTGCGTCGTTCATCATTCATTTTGCTCGGAAAACTCGTCGATGATCATGTGGGAAATCTGAAAATACCGACAATTTTTTTTTTCATTTCATCTAGAAAAATACACGTATACATATACGAGTTTATCTTTACGCGTGCATGCATACGTTAAAAGAAAGAAATACATATTCTGAAGAGTGAAAAGGTAGTTTTTTTTCTTTCTGCTTTCCCCGCGAGAAAAGCCATCTCGACCGATCGTATTTCAGGGATTTCGAACGACGTGCGTATTTTACATTTTGTCCGGGAAAAAAAGAAAAAATTCGAGAGTTTTTCCTCTATTTTTCTTTTCACTTTGACGACACGAAAGAATCTTAAAAGTGTTTTCCGAGAGTAAAATAGAATTTTTATAATGTTGGATTGTCTTTGAATTTGTTTTATTCCATTATAAACATGATATAATACTAACTCGATTTTTTTTTATATATTTCAATATATTGCCAGATACGAGTTTTTTGTTATTGTTTCAATAAAGTTTTATTCTACTATTTGATTTTTTGAAGTTTTTTTTTTCAATGTTTTATATGTATGTATTATTAAAAATATTGAATATATTCAATTAAAATTTGAGATCGATAATATTTTATAATTAAATAAAAGTAATATATATATATATATATATATATATATATATATATATATATATTAAATAATATTAAATTCGTTTTCATATATACATTTTATATAAAAATTGATATAAAATAAGCATTATTATGATGCGAAAGTATGATCGAAACTCGAGATAATTTAAGATTTCGCTTTTAGAAGTCTGACATGTACGAGTTGGCTATTATGAGAAACGTGTAGACGAAGGGGTGGGCTTTAAGCATTGAAAGGATTCAAGGGAACCAAGTGGCCTTTCATCCCTCATCAGCAACGGGCAGAAACTAAAGCCGATGCGTAACTTTCGTGCTTTACTTTTTAAGTGACAACTTGGGTTAACGCCGAACAGAACGACTCGACAACCGAACTCTATTAATGAACTCCAATCATGATGTATGATCACAGTTTTGTATATAATTTAATTAATAATAATTGTTTCATATTAAAATATAAAATAATAAGAGTTTAAATAATGAAAATATATATATATCGGATGTTTATTAATAATAAGTGTAATAATAAATGAAAAGCGAAAAAATAAAAAGAAGTCACGATAATGTTGCATCGTGCCAAGATAATATTTGGACGGGTGGGCGGGAGTTCGCCACGGAAAATTACCTCTTTTAAAAGAAAAACGTGCTTCCGGCTAATCCGGAAAATCTTTAAAATCCCCGAGGAAAAGCGGAAGTTGCGAGCCTTTCGAAAAAAAAAATCCGCCTACTTCACCGAACAACATAATAGAAGCCAAACAGTGGAAAAACGCGGCACAATATTACACGCGTGCAATGGAAAATTAAGACATTAATTAACATTGCTTTAATAATACTTATTTTTTTAATATCACTCTGTGTTTTGAAAAACTAGACTATTTTAATTAAAAATATTTTTGATTTTTTTTTAATGTTTTTATTATATAATTAAATAGTTATATATGCTTTAAATTAACGTATATGACTAGATGTGCTATGAAATTTATATATTATATTTTGAGTTTTGATTTATGTAAATATATTGAATAAAATTTAATAAACATGTTTAAATTAAACAATATTACAAATAGGGATTTTATTTAATATTTGTAAAAAAAAAAATATAGAGTTAAAAATGATCCGAAATAGAAACGCAGCCTTGAATAATAATACATTTATTTCAAGACGCGTATTAAATAATGCAAAAGCTTCAAATATATTGCGAAGATATCATAGATTTTTTTTGTTATATGATTTGAATCTGAAACATTGCCGCTTCGATGATTTGTTTTGTGATTCTAAATTCACCCTCCCCTCACTCCCATCCCTTCTTTGATATGTAGCACATGTATTTTTGTGACTTTTGACCTTTTTCGTTTGTCGTAAATAAATAAAATTATGCTTAATATTCTATACGAATCCCGACGTTATCCTTTGAACATAATATGTTATACACATGCGACGTTTAAAGACGGTGTCCATGCGTTCAGAATGTTTTTTACGGATTACAATGTAAATAGTGAAAGACGTATGGTTAACCCACTATATTCCATATTCAAATTATATATTATATTCATACATATTAAAAAAAAAACACTTTATATCATTAAGTCGATTTTAATATAAATTTTATACGATTTACTTAGCGAATGTCAAGCTATGTATTAATAAAATACGAGTTGACCGTCATTCGAATAAACGGGTATTATAATATTTGCCGTGCGCTTTTAACTGTTAAACAATACTTAACTATTCAAAATGAGCAAACAGCTTTCGTGCACCCTTTTTCTACATAGAATAATTTCAACTGGTTTCGTTATGTGTGTTCTCTCTTTTATATGCACAAGTGATGTCGGGCACTTAAGGGACGTTAACTGTACGCCGGCCCGGTATAAAGTCGTCGGCGTCGAAAGGGTTGAAAAAAAAAATGAAAAATTCACGCGGGTAAAGTGACTGCGGGAATTTCGCGTTTGTGCGCGTTTTATTTCAGCTTTGTGAAATCGCTTAGTTAGACGATTGTTAGCGTGTTATTTTTCTGAAAGGCCATCGTTTCAGGACAAACGGACGCATTCGTAAATTATTTATCGTGTATTTTTATTTGTTGTGTATGAATTGTTGACGTTGTGTTTGCGATGCATAATAAAGTTAATGTCGTATACGTATTATGTTTTGAAAATAATTATATATTTATGTCGTTATGCGAGTTACGGAACATACTGTTTTCTATATACTATATATGATATTTATAATTTCATTGCCGATTTTAAATTACTATCGTAATTTTTAATATCATAAAGTTTGTATGATATTAAAACTTTCTACATACATTAGTTCATAATCATTAGAGGTACAATAAATATGGAACGTGAAATTATTTATAAATTAAATAGATAAATTTATTATGTGGCTCAACTCAATGTCCAATTTTGCAGATGAGTTGTAAAAAAATGTATTTAAGATATCTATTAAATTTATTATTTGGTCATATTATGACGAAAAAAAATAAATTTCAATCTTCAGCGATTGATAATTTAAAGTAAAATATTTTATCTCTGTTATCTACCATATATAAATTGTTTAGAAATTTAGGATAACAGTATTAAAATAAAATCTATTCAATCCTCATTTTATAAATATTTTATTATAGAATAATACAGATGTTGATTATATTATATGTTATATTATATACATTATATATAAATGTTGCATGTTCAAATTTTGACACGTTCTCGAGAGCAAGTTTCACGCTCATATATCCGTTGTCCTCATAATATATTGATGATAAAAAAAAAAATACGCGACTCGGGTCGTTAGCGTGAAATTATGACAATATGAATTTGAGTAGGGTTATATCTATACAAGGGTGACCGTTATTTTTTTACGCGTCAAAAAAAATGGGACACTTTCGCTTTATCCCTTTTATCCAGCGACCGTTTAGATTTTACATAAAATTTTATTGTAGAGAAATACATATGGTTCAGACATATATATATATATATATATATATATATATATATATATATATATATATATATATATATATATATATATATATATATTATATAAAAAATCTCATAATTCTGTATACATTACAAAATAAAATTCACAAATTTCAACCCTTTCTCGTATTGTTTTCATTTTATTATCATTTTTTTAAACATCTTTTTACAAAATTATGCGATATTTCTTTTTTATTTTTATTAACGACTAAACGTATGTTTCTATTATATTATATAATATAAAAATATTTAATTAATATATTTATGTTAAAATAGATTCGAATGAATGAAATTTCTTTTATTTTCCTTTTATATATATACATATATATATATATATATATATATATATATATATATATATATATATATATATATATATACTATTATTTGATTTTTGCGCGTATTTCGCTTTAATGTACGCGCACCTTTATAGGAAACAAATTTATGACAAAGATAAATTCTCATGATAAATAGATGGTCACTATACGTTCATAATATATTATATGAATACATGTATCAATTTGGAAGTGTATACAGGTTGTACTATAATTTTTAATAATTATTTTATCATAAGTCAAAAAAGGATCTAATATGATTTTGATATAATTTAAACGTATTTCTTTCTAAAAAAATTGATTCATAAAATATTTTGAATTTGAAAAGAGTTAAATTTTGTATATTTATATATTTTCAATGTATAAAAATCTTAATTATTTTTTTTTTTCAATAATTTTTGATGATAATATTTGTTTGAAAACTTGAGTTTCAAATAGCTCAATTTAGGCAAATGAATTTAAGCACTGTATTTTTAGACGTGTCAGCTGCATAATACAAAATTTAAATTAAAATCAAATCAGCATTCACGCATCATTAATTTTTCACAGTATAAATAAAGAAAATGTAGAAACATTCTAAATATTGGCGCCTTTCATGCGCGCATTACAATAAAGCCGACGTGCGTCATTAATTCCGGAACGGCCCGTAAAAGCGTTGTACGCGCAATTGTACCAAATTTAAGTTTCGTCGATCGACACTTGCACGAGTCGTAAATATATGTATTTTTTTTTTATTTTATTTATTTTTTGTTTACAATAATAACGATACCGAACTTGTTGTCGCATCCTGTATATGAAGCTCGCACACGGAACATTTGGCCGTCGGATCTCTCGGTATTGCTTGCTTATTAAATTCCTCGCTCTCACCGCTAATACATTTTTCAACTTTCACAATGGGGATAAGGTCTCTCCTGGGGATAACCACCGCTTTCGCCTCATACTGACATCGGCTGCCACTCACTGACATTCATGGCCGCCCATCGCCGCCCACCATACGTTCGCGGCCGCCCACGAAACGAATGCTAGCCATCTAAAAGTTTTCCATTGTGTGCACCATCTTCGCAGCAGAACCCCATTTTCCCATATTGAAGAATATTATTTACTAATGTGAAAGTTGCTGACGTATAAATAGGTGATCGATTGAAATAATAGGTTCAAATATATATTTGAAATTTTCAAATATTTATAACGATTTCAATTGTTTACAGTTATATAAATTATTATATATATATATATATATAATGTTGTTTGTAATTAAGATTTGTACTGCGTAAGGGATGAATGTTTGATCAAATTTTCCACGTGGATATTTAAAGGATTTCACAGTCCAATTACTACACGAACAGATTTTATATATTTCATAATAAATATCTTGTATATATTCTAAACTAAAATTAATACGGTTCACGATCACTTACTCGATTTTCGTTTAGTATGAATGAAAATTGCGATTTATATACATTATATTTAGATTTGACCTTAGTTTCAAAAAAAAAAAAATTGTTTTTATATCATAATTAATACACGAGTATATAAATTTAGTTATTTTAATGGAGATTTATAAAGAAGTGTATTAAATTAAAAATATCTATTTTGGCAATTTTTAATATATTTTAAGGTCATAAATGATTAAATTATAAATTTTTTATATATTTGTATTCTAAATAAATGTAATTATATAATATTAAAAATATGTAAATTTATTATTTAATTGTTATTAAATTTTATAAAAGAAAATTTAGCTCTAATTTCAGATTTTTATATTTTACTTATTTTTCAATAATAAAAATAGTGCTATTAATATTCTTAATAAAATTATAGCTAATTTTTCGAATGATAATTAAAAATACGATCAATGCGATAAATTTAAATTTCAAAGCATCATACAATAAAAAAAATATATCCCGATTATTTTTCGATATTACATATTTTTTAAGTTATTATCGTGTTTATTAAAAGGAAAACATTATTATTTATATATTTTTGCTGAATATTTAGAACGAATCTTACGAAACGTCGGCATTATTCCAACGTAACGTTAAAGAATCGCTACATCACCGTAATCCCGATAATATATATCGCATTAATCCGTTACATAAAATTTAAGAGGTAAATAAATAAGATGACTTTTCCCGCGGAAATAAATAAACAAATTATATTACGCATGGTAAGAGTGCCGCATAAATCATTCGCTAAAAAAAATTTTCCTAGTGAAAAATTTTCCGAACAAAAGGAGAGAACCGAAATAACACCGAATAAACTAGTGGAAAATTCTTTTTATTTCATACCTTCACACACACACACACACACACACACACACATATATATATATATATGTGTGTTATAAATATATATACACATATATATATGAGCTCATATTTTTTTCTTACTCGTATAACGCGCCCGTATTCGCACTAATCCGCGTAATTCGGGGTAATTTATTTACGGTGTTTATCTTTTCTATCTAAGCCGACAGAAACTGATCGTCCGCGTTCAAAAATATGCTACCTTTTTTATGTCTATTTTTTTTTTTGGTTTTTTTCCATTTATATTTCATAACTATTGTGCCTACCTGTAAAAATTTTGACCTAAAGAAAATTTCTTTATTATTTTGTAATAATGTAACTTTGGATCTTATGTTTTCTGTATTTCTGAATATATTTGATATGAGACAATATTTTTTTTAATTTCAATTATTATACAATTTTTTTTACTTCAATCTATATTTTATACAAATAAAAAAATATCTTTTATATTTAATATTACAATGAAGAACGTTAAAAAATAATATCGAAAAAGGAAAAGTGACACAGTTTTGAAATACTTTTCTTCTATTAAAATAATTTTTCAATGACTACATTTCAGAAAGTTTGTTTCGTATAATAAACGATCTCTAGCAAATTATAAAAATGAATCTAGGAAATAAATAACTGAAAAGTACTTTCGTAGCGAAATAAATTTACGGGGATCCGAAAGTGTTCAATTCGCCAAAATAGAAAAGTTGTGAAAAATAATACGCGCGAAAGAAGTTGTTTTTGAAAATGTGACCATCGTAAAATTCTCCACGATTGCATTTCGAGCACTCAAAGAAAATTCAAGTTGACCTTTTTTTATTTCAAAACAAAATTTCACTATAAAAATTACAAAATATGAACTCTCCCATCGGAAATTTTCCGCGCTTTTCCCACTGGCTATACATTAATATCACGTGAACGGAAGCAACATTTTCGTCGTTTTTTATTATTATTTTTTTTTAATATTTCATACTGTAATATTACATAGATGACAACGTAAAACCGTACGAGGAAAATTGCCCGGGCAATTGTGATTTATTGCATCATTAGGCAAAATTGCACTACGACTTCATATTAAATGCACACGTCGACCTTATAAATCATCTCACGCTTTAATGTATTATCAGAAACCAAGTTAAACTACACGTATATTCCGATTTATACAGCTAATTGGATTAAACGTTGATTAAAATCTTATTTATCACTATTAAACGTAATAAGATTGTTTATATCGAAAGATTATACTATTCAATATTTTAATTTGTTATGTCGATTGATGAACAATATCTGATTATTAAGAATATATGGTAATGTTTACGATGTGATTTTATTGAAAATAAATTGTTTTATCTGAATTTTAACGGTAGGCACATTGAGTTGTAATTTGAAAGGCTCTTGTAAAACTTTGATATTATCCTATTTTTAACTTTAAAAATCAACTTTTTCATTACAATTACGGTTGTTGAAAATGTTAAAATATATTATGAATGAAGAAAAACTTTCGATACAAGTATGATTGTTTTGAATTTTTGATCATAAAATAATTTTAATATAAAAAAAACTTTTGTAAATGGTAAATAAAATTTTTATTCATTTTTATCTTTGCAATAATATATATTTTTAATAAACGATACAAAATAAATTTATTAATAAAGTTAATATATATATATATATATATTGATTTATTGAAAGATCAATTGATTTCTTACGTTTCATAGCTTCAATATATTAAATCACATCCGTTTTATTTTATAATTACTCAGATGACGGAATATATAATCATAATAAAGTTTAATCTATCATAATAACTAAATATTACTATTGATTTAAATCATAGTTTGTTTTGAATAGTCAGCGGCACAATTCTACTAAGTAAACCGGTTACGCGTTCGAATTTTACAACATAAACTAGATTATCTGCGAAATAACCGTTGTTAATTTCCTTTTCGAGCAATGAAAACTACATAATATATTTATATATATAGCGAGAGACCTGTATCGGATTTGATCGCGCAATAAAAAATAATTAATTAACAAAGTTTTCAATGGGAATCCGTTATGCGCACATAGACTCTTATTGCCGAAGGGCGTTTTCAGTTTTGTACCCTTATCGACGGAGCTGGTGCGTGAGCGAGCGCGTGAGGCAGGCCTTATTATATATATATAGTTTCAGGCATTGTTCCACATTAGTGTCGATAAACTGTGGCAAAACTGTACCAAAAGTAAGGGACGAGGGAGTAAAGTTAATGTGCGCTTTGTGCTTCACGTTTCAGAACTTTGAGCGCTGAAACGAAACGACACGTTTTGAAATGAATGCTGAATTATATTCGATCGACTATTATATACATACATATATATATATATATATATATATATATATATATATGTTTCATATTAACTTAAAACTTATGTTTTTAATTTACAATAATAACACTTTAAATAAGAAAAAATATTTTTTTTAATAATATTTATAATTTTATAATTAAAACAAAAATGTATTGTCATTGAAAATGAGCAAATATTCAAAATTTCAGCCCAATCGAATGTTGGAAAGTGATCAAAAAATCGATTGCAAGATTTGCACCAAAGAAACAAACCAACAAATAAACAGTGCACGTTATATGAAAGTGTGTAAATCAAAGGCAAATATCTGATTATTAATTATTATTCGTGCTAATTTTTATTCTTATTGTGTGCTTAATTTCTTTTTAGTTATAAATTTAAGATGAAAAACAATTTTATTAATAATAAATAATTATAATATTAATATTGAATAATATGATCACATTATCATAATATAAAATTTTATCATGACAAGTTTATAATGACATATAACATCCTATTCTAAAGAAAAAAAATTGTTTGCGTAATTTGATATTTTCTTATGAATAGGTAGCATTAATTATTAATGACAAGGATATGTAATTTCATTCATAATATAAAATATACATAAATGAAATATATTTTTTTGAATAGACATTCATATATGGTGACAAAGTGATATTCAGGAATATGAAAAAAACCGATTCATACTTTATATTTATGATATTTTAAATATATATTGAAAAATATATTTTATTATAATCAAATGATATTATTAAAAGAATGTTATTTTAACTTGCAGTATCCGTTTCTTGGAATGTTACTAAACGTTTGGAAAACATCCAAGATATCACATTAAAAGTTTGTAAAATGTTGAATATGCAAACTCAAGTTTAAAACAAAGAATACGCCGATATATATATATATATATATATATATATATATATATATATATATATATATATATATATATATATATAACTTTAAAGTTTATAAAATATTGTTGCGAAAAGTAGCGGAAATTTTAATTTTTATTTATACAGACTAAAAATTCGATATAGCTTAAAATAATTACCGACATGTTAGATGATGCATCCTCCATATTCGCCAGACGTGAACCTATGTATATAATAAAGATAACCTTGAACAAGTATTGACGAGATTAGAAATAAATGAAATTACTTTCGTTAATTTTTGAACAATTGTAATATAATTTTCTTAAGAAGAAGAATATCTATCAATTGTGTAAAAAGGCACCGTATTGCAATAATATTAAGATACGTTATCGTTTTAAATCGTAGTATCAACACACACACACACACAATTCGATTGTTAGACAATAAGTAAATCGTATTAAGCCGTGTCTAAACAATTTTTGGATCAAGTCTTACGGAATAATTGTTCGGTTTTGGTCGCGTTACTCCCCGTTGTCGCCTAAACGTTTCGGATTAGGGCTTTGAAATGGGCCAATGAATAAATTAGTGCCTTCGGAGAGGCCCTTTCCGGATTTGATTAGTGCCGACCGCACTCCACAAAACCTCGGCCGGCCCTGTTTATTTTTATTAGCGCCCGGTCGAAGTTTGTCGACCCATAGACTTTAAGGGAAAATCACCCTCGGTACGCAAACCAGCTTTTCTCTGTTACCACCGCTAAATATATATATATATATATATATATATATATATATATATATTTCTCTCTCATTTTCACCCTAGAAAATTAACGGAATTATTCGTCGACGTGTTGCCAATTAATTCGGGTTGAAGATTTATCAAGTTTAGAGGCGTCGAAGTGCTGTACGAGAACGCGGTCACATTGATATCGTACGTTTGTTTCTTAATCGAATTGTTTGTAATTAAAAAAAAATGTCTTACATTATTAGTATGCGTTATGGTGTATAAAAATAATTTCACCGTATATAAATTCAATTATCGGGGAACAATTCTCAAAAAAAAAAAAAATATATATATATATATATAAGCAAAATTTTTCGCCGAATAAAAAAAAATAAAAATAAACACACTTGGCAATATAATTTTCATTATTGTTTCACCGTAAGAAGATATGAGAAAACTCAAAGTATGGTACATTCTGAAAACATTTTTTTAATACAATTAGGACGATATCTTACGTTTTATTAAATTTCAAAAGAAACACCGAAAAACGCTTTACGCCCAAAAGAGACACGAAACGACAACAACAACAAAAAAAGGGAAAAAATTACAAAAAATAAATAAATACACAACAAAAAAGAAAAGCACCTGAAAATAAGATCAAAAGCCCATTATTACAACGAGAGAGAAAAAAAAATATATAACCGTGTTATTAAATTTCTCCAATTTTCGTTTTCTGTATACGCGCGCAGCAAACGGGGCGTAATTACTATCGAAATACGTAAAATTAACGGCGTATAATTAAATAAATAATAATTAAAAAAGAAAATGAAAAAAAAAATCCCGCGCGCAAAGTGTTCATTTTATGTGCCGTACAAATAACGAGCGTAATCACATTAATTCGGGGTGGTCGTTAATTGAAAATTGAATATTTTAGAAGTGCTCATTGGCTATTAAATTAATCGAATTTGTGTTGGAAGTGTCGCCGATGGGTTTCGATTACCACATCCGGTTTCAGGATTCATATCCTGTAACGTCCTTGTATCTTTTCATAATATAAATAAATAATTAAAAATCCGATGATTTGATAAGGGATGTTTAACTGATAGATAACGTAATAAATATTGATTTATTTAATTAGACAAATAAGAGTGTCTTTGACGTGATTAGTAAAATTTGTAACTTATTTTAATTTTCAATTTATAAATTTGATTTTTAATCTGATGATTCTTTTAATTATAATAAATTGAAATATATTAATTCATCATATAATGAACACTATAAAGTGACCAATCGTCTTCTTTTATATAGTTGTGTCCTTTTTTTTTTAGAAATATCTCGCTTTTTGTCTTCCTTTTTGCGAAGTGTTTGATAGATTTTTTTATATAGACAAAAGGTTCCTTTTTTATTTTTAGAGTTGAGACCGAGAATTTTTTTTGACCATTTTTTACATTTTGAAAATCTATTCAACCAATTTCAACATTTCTTTATCATTGTAAAAAATTGCTTACCTAAATAGTATTATAATAGTATTAGAATAATTTAATATCAAATTCAAGAAAAAAATCTTAATAAAATTTTATATAAAATGAACAGATCACTATTTTTTGTATGAAATTTATAAATTTTCATAGCTATTATCTAAGTATATCCGATATAATTTATCCACACTTAACATACAAAATACGTATAATTTCGTAAACGCTCAAACTTTGCACGGATTAAAACTGTAATTCGAATAATTTATAATAATATTTTGATGCAAAATTTAACGACGGAACATTGAATATATGCGAATTTAAATTACATCAATGTCCAAGTATATATATATTTGCGGCGATAATGAACACGTGTCGCTAGCACGCACGCACGCACGCACGCACATTCATGAAGTCACACGGAGAAATAAAATACGACTTTATAATACACGAAGGGATGATTTTAGGCGTCATCGGACGGTCGTCGGGTATCGAACCCTCGGTGTCACGGTTGAAATTCAAATTTATGCAAATCGCACTCTCATCGGCCGCAACACGAACCGCTTGTTTTTGATACGACGAACGAACATAATTTATGACGCTGTACACATTTTCGACGTTTATATTTTTCGAAAATGATAAAAATATACGTATTTTACTTGTGTGTATATATATATATATATATATATATATATATATATATATATATACCATATACTTTTTCGATATTTTATCGTCGTAAACATGTTGTACGTTTGCCGCTTTTATGCTGAAAGTGTGCGAATAGAACGCTGATGAAAAACACATATTTATCATTGGCTCATAGTAATATTGCTTTAGGTAACTGACAAAATTACGATAAAATATTTATAAAATAAACTATGATACATTTTCATATATATATATATATATATATATATATATATATATATATATATATATATATATATATATATATATATATATCTAAAGAAGTTTGAAAGTTTATTTTGTACTAGTAATTTTAAAGAATATCATCATCAATCAGTTGTAAAAAATAATATATTTATATATAAAATCGCACTATTAATAATAAAACAGTTTATATTCGCAAATCAAATAATCAATTTCTACTTTGAAAATATCAATTCAAATATATTTTTTCATATCCTTCATTGATTTTTAATGTATCAAATATAAAATATAGGAAATCGAGTGCTTTCTCATTTGTCATAAGAGAAAATCTTTTTTTTTTTTTCATCTATTTTCTCGCTACAGATTACAGTGAGATTTTAGTGACATGTGTCCTTATTACCCGATGAAAGCATTAAAAGCATCAAATAAGACTATCTTATTAACTAAAAGGATTACCATTTTCCGTCGTTCTCTCATTAGTTTATCACAGGAAATAGCGGATGTGGGACAAAAATCAATATGTCGTCGTACACCGATTATGCTGAATTTTAGCAAAGATTTATCTCATATATGTATATTAATAATGTTCACTTAATGCGATAATAGTATTCTTAATTTTATCCTCTTGTACACATATATAATTAAAATATATATATATATATATATATATATATATATATATATAATATTATATACTAATATATAAGGAAAATTCCATACGTAAAACGCAATGTAAGTTTTTCAACCCTTAAAAACCGCGAGCGATTTTTCCGCTCTAATTCTTCGATATTCGTCGGAGAACAATCACGATCACAAAGCCTTCATATAAAGAATTTTTCAACCGGTTATATTGGATAAAATCGATAGCAATATATTCCGCAACCGAGGCACAGGCCTCGCATTCGATTCGCAAACGATATATATATATATATATATACGATTTAATACAACGGACTAATGATCGATCTTTATTTTTTTTCACAATTTAATTGGTTTTTTTAAATTAAAATCCATTATTTTATATTAAATTTATTTTTTTTAATATATATTAATATATAGAAAATATTAGGATAGAATTATATTTTAATTTAATATCGTTTCATAGATTTAATTTAATTATAAGATGGTGAATGATCTATAAATATTAGTATAAGAATATACAAAATATAATTTTATACTTCGATATATACAATTAAAGTATAATATTTGTTTTTGTACACTTCATTTATTATTATATCGATTAAATTTATAGCGAAGCATAATTTCAGATATCAAATCAATGTATTATATGTTTGTATGTACATAGAATCAATCAATCTATCAACAGTTTTCATCCACCTATTAAGATTGCTGTTTGCTCATCGATAAAGAAAACGTCGGTCGTGTTTACGTTTGCGAACCGTTGATTCGAAACCTCTGAACGATGTCGGAATTGAAATATGAATTCAATTTCTTATACAGAATATCGTTTTTACTTTATAATTTTTTGTTGTTGATATTTTTATATATTTTAATATATAAAAATATCAATAGTACTATTATTATTATTTTTTTTGTTAATATGATAATCTGCTTTCAATTATATATTTAATGACATTTTTTAATCTTTAAAATATAAAATTTAAACTCGGAACTTGTTTAAAATATGTCTTCTTTTATTCTAAGTATCGCAAATATTGCAATAAACTTCTTTATTATATTATATATTGAAATTTATGACAATATTGGTTATTTGTTGAATATACCAATAAAATATATAAGTTTTACCCTTTGGTTAAAATCATTCATGTGTAAAAATACATTTCTCTTATATCAAATTTGTTTTTCGTATTTCAATGTATGTTATTGAGATATGAATAGTTGAATTTGATATATAAAAGTTGATTTCGAAGTTTAAAAATAATATTAAAATTAAATATTGATAAATTTTACAAATATATATATATATATATATATATATATATATATATATATATATATAATAAGATATAATTAATAAATTCAGAATTGTTTCGTAAATTTTATTCACTGTTGTTTATTTTTTCATGAAACAAACCGTCAAATAAACGATCGTATATATTGATTTAGTATATTTAATAATAATAGCATTCAATAACAAAAATAAATCAGGTAACAGTGATTTTCCGAAAATTATACAATATTGAAATATATTTTACATTAAATAAACACGATTGATGAATTCAGTCAAAATTAATAACGCTACGAAATCCGAACAAATAAGCAATTTTCGAGCCGTTTTCCTGTCGTAAATTTAAACTAGACTGATCGACGTAATTTTCCGACGATTTCGTCAATTATTTTGAATGTCACAATATCGCTGATATAAAATAATTAATACGTTGCGAATACGAATAATTATAATTTACTTCAAAATATGATTGGACAACGCGTTTCACGGCGTCGCTTTTTTTTTTATTTTTATTATTTTTCAGCATACAAAATTGCGGCATCTCGTAAAATTTAATTTTATCGTCGTCGTAAAGTTTATTCGGTTTCGTATGAACGACGGTGTCGTTTTAATATATAATATAAAAAATTCCATTCGCATTCTTCGACATCCGTTCGACCGCAGATAAAAGGTTGATATGTAGGACTTCTATGCCAAATACTATATTTAACCCGTTTTCATATAAACACCACTATATGTGATCGTATGATCAAATTTGATTAAATTTAAATAGATAAATAATTGATATCTCTCTAATATTATTACAATGATTTTTTTTTTTTGAGCACAGTTTCGTTCACATTCAAACAGTTAATTAGTGTATAATTCGTTTTTGCGGTTGTTACAGGTGTCGGGCTTTGGTGATGTGAGGTGAGTCGGATTAGGATGGTGCGGGCGTCGTGGGTGTTGTCGACGGTGGTTTTGTGGTGGTGGATTTGGGACGTCGCTTTGGCCACCACGATGACTCCACCTTCAAATGCGACCACGGCTTCACCGTGCGGTGAAGCACCATCTGAACCGAAGAGGTTCAGCATCGCGCAGATGATCATGATAGCAATCGTCGCCACCGTACTGTCCGTATTCACGGTAGTCGGCAATTGTATGGTCATGATATCGTTCAAGATCGACAAGCAGCTGCAGACCATCAGCAACTACTTTCTGTGCTCATTGGCCGTCGCCGACTTCGCCATAGGATTAATATCCATGCCGCTGTTCACCGTCAACATAATAATGGGCTATTGGCCGTTGGGACCTCACGTTTGTGACACCTGGCTCGCACTGGATTATCTGGCGTCGAACGCGTCAGTGCTCAATTTGCTCATCATCAGTTTCGACAGATATTTCAGTGTTACAAGACCGCTCACATACAGAGCAAAGAGGACCACGTGCAAAGCCGCGATCATGATAGGTAGTGCCTGGGGCATTAGTCTTTTATTATGGCCACCGTGGATATATGCTTGGCCCTATATTGAGGGTCAGAGGACCGTACCGGAAGACGAGTGCTACATTCAGTTCATCGAGACCAATCATTATATCACGTTCGGAACGGCGATTGCAGCCTTTTATGTGCCCGTTTCGGTCATGTGTTTCTTGTATTACAGAATATGGAGGGAGACCAAGAAAAGACAAAAGGATTTACCTAATCTACAGGGCGGCAAGAAACACGACTCTTCCAAGCGCTCCAATTCCAGGTAATATATAAAAATTATCATTAATATTTATAATGACTTCCATAATTATCATATCTAAAATTACTTTATATATATATATATATATATATATATATATATATATATATATATAATAAGGTGGCAAATAATTTATATATTTTATTTAGTTATTCTGATCACTTCAATATATCATTATATAGCACACAACTTAACATATGAAAAATAAATTGTTGATCATTCATATTTTAAATAAAATTATTATAATCTATTTAATTTGATATAACAGAGATTTTCATTTCGAAAAATCGAAAAGGACCAAATTGCATTATCTAAAATAGAATTAGAGTAGTTTTTCGAAGACGCAAAAAAAATATATTTTCCATTTTTTGAGCTTTTTATCCTTTATGATAATAAGAAATAAGATGCTATAATAGGTTCCGGTATTTTCTTTTTTAAATGCAATCGCCACTCGGTCGCTCGGCAGCTCGACTCAGAATGCCGGAAATGAAAAGCGAAACGTCGGAAAATGGCAGCATTCTCAGGAAATCCAGGG
Source organism: Leptonema lineaticorne (assembly GCA_024500535.1). Taxonomy (NCBI): domain Eukaryota; kingdom Metazoa; phylum Arthropoda; class Insecta; order Trichoptera; family Hydropsychidae; genus Leptonema; species Leptonema lineaticorne. Next base: position 5,831,683 of record JANIJI010000030.1, on the reverse strand, counting down.
AAATTCGCATTGATTATTGGCAACGTTATCTTCAATTCGACGGCTTGAATTTGATTCAATTTGCGACTGAGCTTGTCAAACTTTTCTATGAAATGAAACGTGAAACTCGATACTTTACATCAGAGATGGTAAATTTAGTTTTAAATAAAATCATCCATTTGATTTTTTTTAATTCAAAATCAGAATCTGTTTAAGACTTTCAAATATACATATATATATATATAATATAAATAAAATAAATTGAAACTTTCAATAATGTCAAAAAACAGTTAATTAAACTCTCATAAAATTTAATATTTCATGTTGAATGATCAGAAGTTTCAATATTATATAATTTATGCTGAATACCAGAAAAGAAATCTTTAAAGAGGCTATTATTGAAAATGAAGTAGCAAAGAAATATGATAAGAAAAAAAACTTGATAAAAGAATTCTCACTGTAAACTTTCTGTAACGCGGCGAATCACGTTTAAAGAGGGTTTGCGGGCCGCAACTTTGACAGCACTGATCTACTTATTCACCCTTTCTTCATTTTGTCGGCATATAACCAAATTTATTCAACAAAAAGCAAGTCTTTGAAAACATTGCGTACACGTGTAATATTTTCTGTTCGTATCACACGTCAACGTTTATTGTGAAATATTCTTCGCATTTTCACCACTCAAATATATATATATATATATATATATATATATATATATATATATATATATATATATATATATATATTCGGTGACATTTTTTCGGTTTTTCACGTCAGAAGTGTTCATCATCGGAAAGGAAATGGAAAATGTGTTTTGTGTAACGTATTTCATGAGCCATTTTACCTAATGAAAATATATTATTGCGGTCGCTTTTTCGATACTATTAATATTATAGATGTACTTAACTTTGAATAAATCGATTATATTTTATTCAAAATCTTCAATAATATAAATATATTATTGAATTTTCTAGTAATATTTTAATATATTTAATTATAATCTTTGAGTTTTTAATAAAATTTTAAAGTTGGGTTTGTATCTTAGAAATTTATTATACAATTAATTTGTTTATATTGTTTGAATTATATTCAGCTTTATCTAATCTCATATTTATATATTAAAATTATACTATATTAATATAAATTGTATTGTTTTAAATTGATATAATCTATTTCAATATAAATTTTAGTACAATACAATATTAAATCTGAAATTTCGATATATAAAATATCAAAATAAAAATGTAATTATAATCGTGAATATAATTTTAAAAATCGCATTATTCGATTATGAATGATTAATTTTAACGAAATTTATCGATCGAAATTCACACGAGCGACACTAAAACGCCACAAACGATTATAAATAATTACGCTTATAAAAGATAATCGTGTCGACGTATACATGTCATTTAATTTATAAGATGAACTTTCCGTGTTGTCTTTGCGTGATTGAGTTTTATACAAATATATTCTTTACAACCTCGCGTCATCGCTCTCGAGTGATAAATATTAATATTTTCTTCGGGAAACTTCAGATCGTCGAGAAAATTTGAATTGCTAAAACACGTAACACGTGTGTAATTATTTTCCACAAATTTTCTCATCTCGATCGAAATGAAAAACGAATCAATCTATCCATATATATATATATGTATATATATATATATATATATATACATATATATATATATATATATATATATACATATATATATATATATATATATATATATACATATATATATATATATATATATATATATATATATACATATATATATATATATATATATATATATAAATTCGAAATTTAAAACGCGGTAATTTCGCGCTTCTATGAAAATCTATACTACAACTTCTAATATATCAAATTAACATTATACGATTCTTCCAAAAGAAAATTGTATTATATTCAGGTTAAAATAGAACATAGGTTGTAAGGGGTTGAGGGTTGGTCTGCGAGGTGAAGAGGTGAAAACCGGAGGGAAACTTTTCACTGTTACGTGAATAATTTAACGGTTGGTCTTCCCGAACTTTTCCTCAAGTCTTGCCTTGAACGTGTTTAATTTATATGTAAAATATATTATGTATATATAATACAATGTGTGTGTGTGTTTTTTTTTTTGGTACACATTAATAATATATAAAATATATATTTTATTCTGTAAAATATTTACCGTTCTGATATCGATTTACTTGTTTGTAAACTATTATAAATTGTCGTTTATAATTTTAACGATGTCGTTATGTTGTTTTAAATAAATAATGCGACATATATGATGAAAATTATTATATATTTTAATAATCTATAAATATTTTCTTGATTATAAAATTTTTATAAACAAATATTGAATACTTTTTACGCGTTTGATTTTAATAAATTATCTATTCATTTAGAGTAATGAAACTTTTTTACATTTGTCAATCGTTGAAAATATTTATTTTAAAATGGTTCACATTTTTTATATTTTTGATTAATAAGAAGAAAATAAACACAATTTTGATATTGATGAATGGAATTAAATCAAATATATTACATATATCAGGTATATACGAATATGATATTAAAAATATGAAGAAGGAATCCTTGAATTTTATACTCGTACCTTCTCATAATACAAACATTATATCGTATCATTCGATTTTTTTTTCTATTTTGAAGGCATTTTTCGCGTTCTTTTCGACTCATAATATTGTTTTCGTTTTCGTGGAATCCGAGTCTTCGATATCGTTTTTCAATTACGCGACATATGCATGCAGGGGTCTCGGTATTTTTTCATTTCCCGAGAATTTTCTCGAGATGCTCGCGAGCCATATACGCTTTTCTCGTGCCGCTTTTCCGTTTTTTTTTCTTCTTTTCTTTTCCTCCAACATACCGTTGTTTACATTCAATTTTGCAGACGGATCGAGTAACAACGTTGAAAAAAAAAGAAAAGGAGACTAGAATATATATATATATATATAAATTGAAAACGACGAAAGACCAAAGAAAAATTTTTTTTTTTACATTGAACAACACGAAAGAGGTGAATATGATATAAAATGGTAATATAATAAAATAAATAAAAATTACCTACGCACTAAAAAAAATAACGGTTAGCGGTACAAGTTTAAATTTTGTTTACGTTTAATTCAATATCAAAATTAGAATATGTGAATATTTTTTTTCTTTAAACGTAATAACTTTCTTTGTGTAGTATTTTGTTGAATTAAATTATTCTTTATGACCCTTATTCGTATTTATGAAAAGCAGATTATTAGATATTTATAACGAAAATATAGCGTTTATAATTCGAAGTGGATTATCGCTGTTTTTCCAGTTGAATTACTCGTGAAATTCGTAATACGATATATTATATAATATTAAAGCATTCTATAAAACGGTTTTAATATTTAATATAATAATTTTATTATATAAATATGACAATTGATTTATGAAATATGAATTTAATAATAATATGAAAATCATTTTTCAATATTAAATTTATCATATTAATGTTAAGTGGATATAAAAAAAATCTTCTTATTATATTTATTTATATTGAAAAATAGTTGAATATTAATTATATCAAAAATTGAATTGTATTGTATCAAAAATATTCAGTATAAACACGTATAATAAAATGTGTGATGTATTGAAATGTTTTAGTTTCGACATTTGTAGCAAATTGAATTTTAAAATTCGGAAAATAACCATAAAATCGAATTGTTATTACACGTATATAAAATAAAACTACAGTTTGTTTTTATTTAAAATCGAATGCGAACTGCGAATGGCGACTAGTGAAATATCAATATGTGAAAACGTACGTGTGGGAACATATTTTGTTATCGTTAACAAATATATTCGTATTTCTGTTATATATATATATATATTTAATAGCAAATATTATTATTATTGTTGTTTCAATATTTACATAAGATAAACAAAAATAATGCGTGGGATAAATGGTAATGTAGAAACGAGGGGACATTCGGGAAAAATTAATTATATTCGGAAAATCTCAAGAAAAACAGTAATAATTTAATAACGATATCAAATAATAAAACAATCGTGTATGGATAGAGTTAAACAAATTTCATACATTATTTAATATCAATATATAAATTAAATAATATTTATGCCATATTTTATATATTAAAAAATTTGAATTTTCATTTAAAAATATATATGTCTTCTCTTTATGGCGCTATATAAAATTAATATTATTTTTTTATTTATAATAATTTTAAAAACATTCATGAATAATATAATTAATTAAAATTAATATACAAAATTATATATGTAAACGTTTATTTTTAAATGTTACAAAAAAATAGCAAACGTGTCAACTCGTAACCGTTTAACCTTTTCAGTGATCCTGAAATATTATGTATATGTATATATATATATATTTTTTTTTAATTTCGTATTACTTATTACGATTGTCAAACAATAATTCCGCACGAAAATTTCAACAATCTGTCGAAAATTTTCCAAAATTAAAAAAGTTTCAAACGAAAACCGAATTGTCCATCGTTCATATTTTCATATACATAATAATACTTTATGTACAGTTGTCGGCATTCTAACAATTTTGTTATGTCATATTTTTAATTATTATTTAAAAAAATATATATATATATATTTATGTATATTTTCAGTGACGAACAAGCCCAAGTTCATCCTGGAGGAGGAGGTGCTGGAGGCGGAGACCAAGAAGACTGGAGAAGAGTTAGGTTAGAATCTGGAAATGACGATTGCTGTGGACAACACGGAGATCATCATAAAAAACAGGTTTTTATCAATTAATTTTATTAATTTTAAATATAAAATATATATAATAAAAAAATATTTGATAAAAGATGCGAATATTTCACATTATAATATCAAAATATAAAAGAATTCAAATTGTATTTCCAATGTTATATATTGTTATTGTATTAGTGACCGATGTTATTTCTTATTGAACGGTTGTTTTAAGTTTTAAAAACTTCGTTTTCTAGGAAAGTTTTTTTTTTATCTGAAAATCGAAACGGAAAGCAAACTTTTTGTTTCTTCCTTTTTTACGTCGGCTATTATACTTTTAAAAGTTTTATAATACTTGTAATGTATTAACTGGAATATTTTTTTTCCTATTCTTATCAATCATAAAAAAGATTGTGATAATGAAATTTAGATTATTATTAATATGAAAAAAATAGATGGATATCATTCATATGAACAACTATAAGTCTATTAAAAATTTATGTATATATTATATATAAGGACGTATTTAAAATTTCTATCGTATCAAAAAAGCAATCAAAATACGATACAATTTTGCCGTTCATATTCTTTTATTGCAATACTTTTTATAGCAATCGTTTTTAAAAAAATCTATTAAAAATTCTAAGGAAACGATTCTTCGTCATATTGTTTCAATAATAACGAGAATAAGAAAAAAAAGCAGAAACGTCGAGCTTTATTAAAAAATAAAAGCGGAAAAAAATCGAAAAAAAACGAGAGAGAGAGAGAGAGAGGAAAGCTCTCGCTTTTTGATCGTCGCAAAATGAAATTCGCGGTTATCTTCGCCGTTTCGGCAATATCGAAACGTTCGTTGTCCGCGTTAAAAACTTTTTAAACTAACCCCGTTTTTACTCTGTATCCTCAGGAAGACGTTTAACTCGGTGTCCCTTTCCCCCCCCCTCCGCCCTCTTTGTCCTCTCACACTTTTCCCCCGCATTTTCCAACCCTCTAACTAACCGGTAGGCGAAGGAAACTTTACTAATAATTTTCAGCGACTGTAGATTGCCAAAGGAAAAGTTTTATCGACGTACTGCCTCGCTACACGACCGAGAGAAATGTGGGTGGGTGGGGGGAGGGTCGGGGGAGTTCGGAAAAGTCGGAGTTTTCCTTCGAAAAGTCGAAAGAATGAGACCGATGTAAGGATTTTATGATGAAAATCTCACTTTATTGCAATCGCGCGAGCATTGAACGTTAAAAATTAATTTCCATCCGTAATATAAAAGAAGATTACTCGAATTGCGACCGTTTTTTTAAAGCGTCTTAAACCGCGGTACCGATTCGTGGCTAAACGACGAAATTATACGCTCTCGCGCAACGACGTGCGGCTTAATTAAATACGACGTCGCAAAACGATACCGCGGCGACGGAAAAAAATAAGAATCGTTTTGCATATTGTACGATGCAAGAATTATTATCGAATATACTATAAACGACACCATTATTATCTATAAAATAATTCTCATTTTCATTGTTTTTCGTTGAGTTTCGATTATTAGTTTATATAATGGGACATATTTTTATCAATATTTGGGTTAATTATGACGAAATAAATATTTTTTTAATTTATGCTAAACTTTTTTAATCATAACCTTAATATTGTCATTTATATAGTGATTTTTATATAATCATAATAAAATATTATTTTTGTTATAGACATCCGAATATCTGTATTAGATTATCTACTTCGAATTGTTTAGACAACAAGACTTCAAACCGATTAAATAGCCTTATGTAATTTAATAAAATATATAAATTATGATATAATTATTAGCTTAAGCAATAAATCTGTATTTAAATTTGTATTATAAAAAAATATTATAATATGTCTAATCCTTCAGATATTAGACATATTACTACTGGTTTCACTGTGCTTAAAATTATATTAGTATATTAGATAATAAAACGAGAGATAAATTATTATTATTAATGGTATAATTTTTCAAAATTAAATTTAACAATTGTATATTTTGTTAATAATCATTAGAAATAATATATTGCGATACTTTATATAGAGTGAAATAAAAAAAATCATCAATTATTTATCATCGGATGACGAATTTCTAATAGAGGAAAAAAATAAAATAAATAAGAAAATTCGAATTGAAAAGCTTAATATTACGTCGAAACAATCCTAGCTATATAGATGTTATCCGTATCCAATTTTCGACGAAATTACTCCTTTTAGAAAATATCCGCTGACAAGAATGTCCGTTGTCGAAACGTCTGTCGGCGACGAATCACCTTTTTTCCCCCTTTATTATATCAACGAAACGACACCAAATCCGTGTCGAAATGTCCGCGTGTCAAAAAAGAAAACACAAACTAAATATTTATTAATTAATATTTAGTTTGAAGAATATTTTTATATACGATATCGAATCTATGTCGAAATGTCCGCGCGTATGGCGAATAGTCTTAACGCAAAATTACAACACAAAAACGCAAACTAAATACTAATTTAAAGATTCAACCCATTTTCGAAGGATGTAATTGCGATCTTCTCGATTTTATCCCCTAGTCTAACATCCCTACTCGTGCATCATCGTTAAGGGTTGAGGTTTTTACGTAAAAACGCGAACGGAGCTTTTCGCCGGTTTCTTTCAATCGTTACGTTTATCGACCGTGAAATTTGCATTTTCCCGTACGTTTTTACGACGGCGTCGTAAGGGACGACGCCCACTTTTATCCTCATCCATTATATTTAGAGCGGTATGAATAAATTTGAGCACGTACTCGATTTTTTTTTTATTTTGGAGTGTCCACTAGTATTTTTCTCGTCGTCTACGACGTGTGACCCATTTATTTTATATAGTCTATATATGAAATAGATCAAAATATATTTCACACACATATATATCATACACACACACACATATATATATATATATATATATATATTCGTAATTACATAAACAAAATTAATATTTTCTTTTAACATGCTGCAGTTTTAAATTATTATGAGCGTTAGCTTACCTTTTTATGACCATTCAAATATACTAAAAAATTAAGATTTATTGATTTATAATATATACAAACTATAAAAAAAATTTTTACTACTTAAATATAGTTCTGCTTATTATCTCTGTGTTTCTTATTATATTGTGTAATTTGTTTAGATCTAATTTAAAAACTTGTAATTGACTGAGAAAAACCTTGACCCTGAAAGGGTTATCATGTAGTGCATCAATTTATTTTATGACATATAAATGAAGCAATATAAGTGATTTTAATTATTATATTATAATTACACGTTCCAGATATTATAAATAGAAAATAAATCTAAAAGTTTATTTTCGAAAGAAATTTTGATAAAAGTTGTAATTTAAAAAAAAATATTTATTTATTGTATTTTAATAATAATAATTTTTTGTTCAAATTTTGTCACAAACTAGAAGGTGGTATATATATATATATATATATATATATATATATATATATATATTTACAACGGTTATGATTTTTTGAAATCACAACACGGAAGGCTTATGCTAAGCCGACATTTTTCCACTCTTTGTTTGAACATGCGGAAAATGAAAATGTCCAATGAAATTTTCGCGCTCGCGAACAACGGCGTAAAATCTTTTTTCCGGGAAAATGCTATGTAAAATTTTCAAAGCGTTTCGCCGTTCGCGATTTTTACGCGTTGTTGTTACATTTTTTTTTCACGTTTATATTTAATTATGTAAATTACGATTTAAAATATTCAGTTAAATTACATATACATGAAATTACAATTTACATTATTCGAGAATGAAAACTAATTATATTAAAGAATTGATTCTCTATATAAGAAATGTTATAAATTAACAAATATTTTTTTAAATATATATATAAATATATATATTCCTTAGAATATTTATATCTATATTTAGAACATTGAATTATTTAGTTATATCCTATATTCAAGCATGGTTTCGTTATAATTTGAGCGACTATAAAGTGATATTCAGATGGTCTACTGGTCGGATTACTGAAAATAAATATCTTGATATCCTCCAAGATGAAGTTTTTAGTATGACTATCATACTGATATCAAATATTTTTATATTCCAAGACGATAATGCGCCTATACACACAGCCAAAAAGGTTCAATGTTGTTTTAAAGAGTATCAAAATATAATAAAACATCTTCCCTGATCAGCACAATCGTCAGATCTCAACATAATTGAACGATTGTAAGGAGTTTTAGAGTTTATTACTTCAACATTATTGAAGTAATTAACTGATAAACGAGACGACGTTCCATTTTAGATTATTCACAACTTTACAAACAAATGGCGAGCCAACACCATTATTTTGTTCAATTTGTATATATTACATATAATTTTAACACAAATAAAAATTTTATATTATATTTTTTTAATAGAAAAAAAAACACAAAAATCATACCGAGGGTTGCTTTCTTTCGTTGCGAGTTCTAAAATCTGGGAACCAATTAAGGATCTCACTTAGTGAGGTCTACGTTGCGCTATGATTTACAAGCCGCAAGAGAGCAAACTTCGCAAGGGATGAGGGTTGAAAGGTCATCCTGTTTCGTGGTGAAAAAGCGAAAAAAAAAACGAAGCATTTCTTAATGGTGTCAGCTGCGGTTATGGTGAGGTCTGTGGGTGGTTCGATGTTCGTTAAAGGGTGGCCCACGTTGGCTATAGTCGTGATAGGGGTTGCGAAAAACTCTCGCAACATTATTTACACGGCCGTTACACTTAATGAAATTTCGACTATATACGTACATAAACATTATATACAAATATATATATATATATATATATATATATATATATATATAATGTGTGACACCCTTAGGGAAAATGTGGTTAACTCGTCCGATTATCGATCAAAAATATCGTTTACGTATTCCATAATATAGAAAAATATTACATATATATATATATATATATATATATATATATATATATATATATATATATATATATATATATATATATGTATGTTTATATTATAAAATGTAGCACAATATTTAATAAACAAATAAAATTAGAGAGTTTAATATTTATATAAACAATTTTTTTTGTTTATTAAATATAAAAATATTACAGAATTTTAAATCTTAAAAAAATATATGATTTTTATTTATACAATTAATTAATATTCTTTTATTTAAAACTTTTGTTTTTTTTTTAGTAACAATGTATATATTGTATTAAAAAAATATGGCGGAACGTAAATTTGGTGTCTTTAGATATTTTTACTATCGAAATATTCTTTTCGGTTTCGGTTTTTCACAGGTGAAAATGTGAATTTTTCAAAGTTTTCCTTTTGAATTTTTGCCGGTGCATTTTTATCTTTTACAACGTATATGCGCTTCGCACGGTACGTGCCAAAAATTTTCCTTTTTCCATTATGTAATATATAAATATAATGCGGCAAAATCATTTTTATAAACTTGCGATACATATACACAATGTAATACGATTGTGCATTTAAAAAAATCTTTAATATATAAATAGTTTGTTCTTCAATTTTATATATATATATATATATATATATATATATATATATATATAATTTTAAATAATTTAAAATCTTCGGGCAATGTTGTCGAAATGATAAAAAGGTCATTGATTTTAAGGCACTAGCTGTATCATACATTATTTATATAATGTGTATTCGAGGTGTGTCCCGCGGGAGGTGGCTCGATTGAATATTTGATGAGCGGGTCCCGAACAGACCGGGACACACACAATATTGGATTTGGGACCCCGGCAAAACTCCCCGCGGACTCCGCAATGTAAGTGAAAAAAGATTTATGTTCATTGTGCTCGCATACTAAACTAAAATTCAAGTGCTACCCGTTAAAAAGCTCGCGTTCAATATTTTTCCTTTCGTTCATATTAAAAAACTATATATATATATATATATATATATATATATATATATACAATATGTTGTTCAAAATCGCTGAGCGCTTAATTAAATGAAAATGATGTGCAAAATAATATATATATATATATATATATATATATATATATATATATATATATATATATATATATATATATATATATATATTTATATATATATATTTATATTTTGGTGTATGCGAATTTTCATTGAATCGATTTTCCATTATGTCTACGTCTAAAGTTTGTGATGTAGAATGTTTTTTTTGTAGTCTTAGTTCGAAGGTTAATTCGGCCTCTTCTCAAATTCCATTGTCTCTTAGAGTCCATTTGTTGTCATCTTTGGGTTAATAAGTTCATTATATTATATATTATTGCTTAATTTCAATTATCGTAGTTTAAATATATCTGTTTTAGACAAATAATTATATATATATATATATATATATATATATATATATATATATATATATATATATATATTATATAATTAATTTTTATATGGTATATAAAACAAGTATATCAAAATAGTTTTATTCAATAACAAGAAGCAAAGTCATATCGAATTCGGATTCCGTTGCGTTCAGCAAAATTACGGAAAAGTTGCGCAATAACACATTTCATATTTTTTTCATAAACAAAATTATATTTTAGTTTATATAGTTTAAATTTATATATATTTTAAAATATTCATATTAAAATAAATCACTGAGACTATAGTGTATTTTAGAATCTAATTTAATCGAATCATTTATATCAAGTTTATTTATCAGATTTTTTAAAAAATTGATTTAATATTTTATCTCTCGGATAAATCGATTAATTTTATATTTTTAACTACGATATCGTAACCAAATATTCACGATCCGTTTAACTCTCATGTAATTGAATAAACTTAACCACAAATTCTGCATGATATATTAAAATACATAATATTATATTTTTAAAGGTATTATTTTTATAAATCTAATATTTCCATCTGGTTTATTTGTAGAAAATTATTATAAAATCATGGATGAATTGAGATACAAATCTCTTTTGTGACTCATGTAACAGAGAAAAATTTTAAAGTATTTTTTTTTCAAATAGTCAACTATCGAGACAATATCAATACAATACAAAAAAAAAAGGTTAAAAATCAATACTACGCAAACTTTTTGTAGCTGGATCAGGTATTTTGCGGGCAAACAAGGAAAAATGAGCTTGCGGCGTCCATTCAACGTCTTTCAATTTGGAGGTCGACTCCCTCGATCACGGACACACGATGTATAAGAGACGTGAGCTTATAAAGCGTTGCGGTCCAATCGAAAACATTAATCTTCATGCTAGCGATAGCGGAGGCGGTGGTTTTAGCATTAATAGAAATTTGTGTGCGAAACCGGTAGATACCCGTGTCCGGCGTAGGTCAAGCGGATTTTCCGACAACGTACCATATACCATATACGCGCACTTTATATGGAATGGGTTGGAAAACTTTTGTACTTTATTATGCGAGAACTTGGCAGGCGGTGAGTTTTGTTCCGCGGCGGTTGGTTTTTTTTATGTATATATATATATATATATATATATATATATATATATATATATATATATATACGGGCATTGTGTCCGCTGAAAAATGAGCTTCCATTCGATAGTCTACCGATATGCACGTGCCCGTTTAACAGAGCGTGCTTGCGAAAAGCTCGCCGAAGTTTCGCGGCCGTTATGAGATATTTTATGCGAAAATTGGTGAAAGCTCGCGTATAAAAATCGAACCGGCGCTCGTACACTATTTGTCATACTGTTCAATAATGCGAGATATTTATCGAAGCATTATATATATATATATATATATATATATATATATATATATATAAAATTATTAAATTTAATTTTTTAGTATATAAATCGATATAGTTTATGTATATAATGAAAAAAAAATATTTATAAGAGAAATTTTGAACAATAACGACTTTTTAATATTAGTGACAATACCATATACATATATATTTAATAAAAAAATTATTAGAATACTAATTTTGTTCATAGTTTTCATGCTATATATACATTATAAATTATAAAAATGGATATTTCTCTTATTATAATATATTTTTAAAGCAAACATTGAGAATCATTTGTATTTGTATATCAAACAAAGAAATATATTATATTACGACGGTGGCTTTAAAAAGAAATCTCATTACAGTACCACTCGTAAAATAATACTGTTCTTGAGTTTTTCTTATAATACAAAATACAAACACAAGACGGAAGAACGTAGCATTATTTGCACGTAGAAATGCATTGTACGACATCCTGAAAATATATATATTCTGAAAAATCTCGTAATTTTAATCTTCGAAGCATTTTTAAGATGTCTTATTATCATTTTGTTGTATCAAATATTATTTAAGAGTCACTTCTTTCTGGCAATCGCGACATTGTTTCATTATTTTCTATCTTTTTTATTAGAAATATAACTGAAATTTATAGTAGACAATAATATTATTAGTTTTTTTTTACTATATTTTTGATTCTATATTAATTTTATATATTCATATAAATCGATATTTTTTTTTATTATAAAATAAAAATATTAACGAGTTATGGATAGTTAATCTTTAAATTCGGCAACGGTGTTAGCATTTAACTGTCGCGGTTAAACTTGAACCGCAACGATTCGATCCGACTAATAAGGTTCGTTTAAACGTCACCGTTTACGATTAACACATATTCGAGTCGGTTAAAATATTAAAGGAGGGATGAAGGGGAGTGAGGATGGGGGGTAGTGGAAAGCTTTCAATTATGACGCTTTTGATGGTCTTCTGCAATATCGTGTACGGCTTCGGCATACACGTATATGCAAAATCGCGGCAGTCAAAGGGTTAATGTTAATTAAAAGGGCGTTTTGCTTGAGCTTGCACGTGGGCGAATATATCCATAAATGATATATTAATTTCCATGCGAAAAATGTTTAAATGTCACGTGTACATTACGTTTTATTTTCTTTTTATATATTACATACATTCTAATTAATTCATATACTGTAATTAAAGCGATTAAAATTCTTTATAGATGTTCTAATCTATTTCAAAATCGAAATAATCTACTTTTGATTTTATATGAAATTAAATATTTTTTGATTTAAATTGGATTACTTAATTAGATTAGAGAGAAATTAAATAATTTAAGAGTACCTGAGCCGTGTTTAATTAAAATTAATTTATATAACGATTATTGACAAGCATTCATTATTTAAGTGAGACATGATCTGTTTAATAGTATACAAAACTCCAAGCTATTATGATAATTAAAAATATATATAATCAAAAATATATTCTATATTTTAAATTATAATATTTTCATATATATTTTAACGGTTTATGGAAATTAGATAAAATAAAATATTTTAGTAAAATATATAATTTCAAAATTATATACTTGATAAATTTTAATGAAATTCTTATAAAGTTATTTACAAATATCAATTACATATATGAGATATATTTTAAGCGAAATATTCCACATATATATAATTTTGTTAATGGTACTCGAAAATATATGAAAGCGTGTAAAATTGCATACACGGTTTATATTAAAATAAATCAAGGAAAACTCAGTTTCAGTCTCTATGGAGAAAATATGTTGAAGTTCGCGTAAATTATCGGGCAACGAACCCAAAATAGGAGAACGACCTCTAATTATCCGAATGCAAAACCATTGGCGATGAGATGGCTAAGTTTCCTGAAAAACTTTATTATTTATTCGTCGACATGAAATATTATCTGATTACAAGTTTCAGTGGAATTATTTTCAGTATTAACGCTTCTCGTTTAAAGCTCTCTTTGCTTTGTAAATATTTAAGAACGACAATAATAATAATAATAATAATAAATAAATAAATTAGAGAGAAAATTTATATACATATACTGTATAGTTGACATTAAAAAAAATAAAGAACCGAAAAGGTCTTTTAACTTTAACTAACTTTTTAATTGCTCTAATTCGTTTCATTTTACCGCGTTCTCTTAATTTTTTTTTTTTTTTGAAAACGCGAAAAATGTGTCGCATCGCGCAGACATTAAAATATGTGCGCTTATCGGTTTAATGAAACAAAAAAAAAAGGAAAAACTGGAAAAAGTTTAATTTTTTACGGGGGGGGGACACGGGGAACAAAAACATTACACAAATTTATTTCCCGAATGAAAAGCTAGCCGGTGAATTTATGGAAAAGTTTTTATCCGGTCCGCCAACGAAAAGATGTGTTTTCCACTTTAATGAGCGCTTCTTGAAAATTGTCCGTTTAACTCTAATGACTCTTCATTGTTATTATGATTATTTATTACACTTTTCACTTTTGCTCCTTGAGTAGTCATATATATGTATATATATATATATATATATATATATATATATATATATATATATATATATATATATATATATATATAATTTTTTTATGAAGAGGCTTAGTAATTTAGAGTCATTAAACTGAGAGATATTTATTGCTTAGTATATTTAATATGGTAGTCTGAAATATTAAAAAAATCTTCTTAAAAAAATTTCAATAATAATAATAATAATGTTAATCATAATTAGCTTATTGTTTGGGAATAAGATATAAAAAGGCATTGCAAATTTTATAAATAACTGTTACAAAATCATAAAAAAATATCACTTTTGTACTTTTATTCTTACATATTATATTCATTTACGTTATGAAATTAAATAATATTTTTGATGAGAAAAAAAATATTAATTAACTAATAGATGATATATCATCAGCAAATATTTAACGTATCACATACCATAAATATTAATTACCGAAATGTGAATTGCGTTTATCTAATTTGAATTAATTACTTTAATGTAAATACAATATAATTTTAAATTAATTAAACAATTTTAGCATATTAAATATTTCGTAAAATTATAATGTAAATAATATATCAAAAAAAAAATAATAATCATAAAACAAAATACAAACATTCGTAAAAAAATTATCTTTTTAGTTGATTAATGATTTATTTCATTATCGACGTTTTGTTATGTAATTTTAAGGATCTAATTGTTTTTTTTTTCTGGACTTGTTTCGTGTTTGCGACGACATAACAAACTGACAAAGGGTACAAATCCGAAAAGTTTCAGCCGTCGACAACGCGCACCACGAGATTTTCCGTCATTATCGAGAAGCGACGAGTTTTCCGCAACTTTTTCGCAACTTTTCCGCTCGGTCACGGAAAACCCCTTCGTCCTGCCACGCCGTCTTTTTTTTTTTAACCATCCCTTCAGTACACCTCACGCACAGATCAAATTTCGCATATCCTGTCACATGTACGACGAGAGTCCTTTATTTTACGAGAACGACAACGACAACAAAAAAAAAGTAAAAAAAAAGCACGTACGAGGATAAAAGCGCTTTTCGTGCTACAAACCAGAATTTTCACTGCGAGTCGACTATTTTTCCCGACTTTATATCGTACACATATACATATAAATGAATATGTATACGATTTTTTTTGCTTGTGTCGGTCGTCTTTTCCCGTTTTTCTTTTTCTCTATTTTTTTTTTCGTTCGTTTTTGATCTCGCCGTTGCTATTTTCCCTTTTTATGATCCAGAAAGATATGTCGGCGATTTTATTAGCTCGTCTTGTTATCTCGCATTTGTTCTATTCGAACCTGATACAGAAACGACGGCATACTGTAGAAAACATGTCGGGAATTTTTCATAAAACCTGTGTCATTTTTATATTTTTTCCTCCTCCCCCTATATTATAATATTTATTATTCATACGTAGCGCGCGTTTTCGGGTAAATATTTTTAATATGAAATTACATCGTAAGAAATCCGAAGTATTAAACGATGTTTTTTTCCGAGTATTTTATTCCATGGTAAATTTTGTTTTTTATTGAATATGAAGTATAATATTGTATTTATATATTTTTATTTATGAAATAAAAATATATAAAAAAATATTTAAAATATGTATATATATATATATATATATATATATATATATATATATATATATATATATATATATATATATAATATGAAATATTTATTTAGTAGATATCTATGTATAATAATATATAATATATAAAAGAAGGAAATAAGAAATAGAGAGAATAATAATTTTATCAATTTTCATATAAAATACTGTTGTAATACGCTAAAGATTTCGATCTTTTATTTCAACGATAAAGAATAATATCCTAGTTAATTAAACAATCGACAAAGAAAAATTAAAAACAATATATATATATATATATATATATATATATATATATATATATATATATATATATATATATAAATTACAAATGAAGCAAAAGAAATATGAAAATCGTTTCGTTCAAACGAAAATTAACGAGGTTTATCAAGACTTAATTAAATTTCACTGTGATGAGGCAGAATCTCAGATAGAGTTTAACGTAAAAAAAAGAAAAGAAAAATACGCCACTCGTTATTTAATCAAATCGCAAAAAGAATAATACACAGATTATGGATTCGTAATTTAATTAATTGAACAAATTTTTTTTCGATCGTTCGGCGTGCGCTTTCACTGTGCACTCCGCCTCATTTGTTCAATATTTTATTATATATATATATATATATATATATATATATATATATATTGTTTAAGCGGTCGTGTTTTCGATATAATGAAGTCGTCGTCGTCGCCGTTGTTGCCGTTCAATCGCGTTTCGGCTAATTAACGTGGGTCTTGTTCGTTTCTTTGAAATATCGAAGCTCAGGAAAAAATAAAATAAAATACAGCGGGGGTGGCAGAGCTGAGGGGTGAAAAGGAGATGAAATGTGAGGGAGGGGCGGGTGGGTGGAGGGTGTAATAAAGCAAAATGGCGGACGAAAAACAATTTAAAGCGTTGTCTGAAACAGATAGAGTCGAGTTTTGCCCGCGGGGTTTTGTAATCGTGTGCACGGGACGAAACCGATGTTCGCCAAGTTTTTGCGGCGGAAGTTTGAGAAGCGGCGGTCGTGTAATGAGAGCCGCCGAAGGAAATTTTGAGAAGCGACTATCGCTCAGGGCGCGTTCACAGTGCGTGCGGTTCTTTGTTCGAAACGTTAATTTTCTAAATGACACGTCTTCAAAGGATTTTTTATTTAAATTATAAACTGAAAAAATATATTATTTTTTTTAATATAAAATTAATTAACAATCTTAATTATGTATCATTTTTATATATGATATAGTTGAAATTATTAATCATCAGATTTCGGATGGCAAACCACTGGAATAATGAATTTTCTTTTCTTACTCTAGAAAATTTTACTCTAGAGTGATTTCGTTTTATTTTATCTTAAGGGACTGACGAACTTTCACATCGGTGCACATTAATATTTACGCAATATGCTTTTAAATTTATGTGATAGTTTAACATATTGCCTAAATATGTACGGCATTACTTTGAATTTTATATAAATTGTTTAAAAAAATATATACAACATACCATAAAATTTGTTTTTATATTTATATCTTTTAGAATATTAACTAGGATTTTGATTACAAAACATTAGTTTATTTTTTATATTATTTTATAATTAATTCATAGAAAGATAATATAAATTTTAATAGATATAAAATTGTATTTATTCTTTTATTTTGATGTATTATATAAAAATTATATTTATATGATAATCTTTTAAAAAGTCTACATACATTAGTTTTTATTTAAAATATTAAAAAAAGAAAGATTTTTCACGATCAAATGTCGGGATTTTCAATTCGAAAGTTGATTCTCGCATAATTAATGATTAAATGGAATTCGCGAAAAGTTAAATATTCTGCTCCGCGTTCGTAAAAGTTTTTCGGTGCGATTCGAAATTTTCGCAGTTTTTCACGGCGGAAAAACTTTCGGTCTGGAGAACGTCGGAAAATTTCAACGATTTCGTTTTAAACGTAAACGACAAAAAATCGAAAGAACGGATTCGATATGCGATATATTAACTTTTAACATTAAATAACCGATAATACGTGCAATATTTTTTTTTATTTCGTATACATAAATTTAAAGTGACATATTTCACGATAAACGACGGAAAAGCGGAAGGTTCTAAGTGGATGTTTAGCAACTTAACAATATTTATTAATAAAGTTTAACGTATATAGCTCTCAACTGAATAGTTTTGCTGTGTATACTTTGAAGATGAAGATGGAAAATTGTATAGTTTGATGTCTTATATAAGGATATTTGTCCATTACTCTTAATTATTATTAAGTCAATATGCTTTCATATATAATTACTCGTTTTCCGTAGTACTTTATTAAACAAGGGATGATCTTTTGTTGTGAATATTGTTCGTTTATTTACAATGATATTTATTTGTTATTATATCAAATATTAATAATTTTGCTTTTATATCAAAACTCTTAAAACTTTTTTATATATTATATTACGCTCTACAAAAATACGTATAATATGTGTAAAAATATATAAATTATTAAAATACTGCTGGATCCGTGTTTTAGAATTTTTTCACTTCTTGTCGCATTTCATAAATTTCAATTTCTTTTATCGCTTATAACTTTTCTGAAAAAATAAAGTTTTCAAAAGTCACTTTCAGCATATATTTTTTCTCGTCAAAACACATCCAATGATATAGATTTTTTAGAATTTTATATTTATTATATGTTACAAGTTATTATATGCTACTTATTTAATGCAAATCTAAATAAAATACACTAAGAAATTTTGAATTTCAAATTGGCAATCTGAATATTAAATCACTTTGTCTTTTTAAAAACGTAAAAAAATTAAAATTAAAATCTTCAAAACGTTTTTAACTGGTATGGTTCAATATTGCTTATTTGACTCGAAGCATTTCATTTTCACCGAATGAAAAACGACGACGCAATTTCAAAAAAAAAACTCATTTATCCGTTTTGGAATCAGAGAATGCGACGATAAAAAAAATAGACGGAAAAAACAGAAAAATGTTATTAATTTTCGCAAAGGACTCCGTTTCAAATGCGAAATTTAAAAGCGGAAAAGCGGTTTTTCCAACAATATCAAAAAGTCTTCATTTCCATTTCGAACACACAAATCTCGAATCGAGCCGCTCCATTGTGATGCTTTTATGAATTTTCCGACGATGAACAAGGAAAATGAGGGAAAATTATTTTCTCAGCGACGGCGACAACAACAACAACAGCAAAAAAATAGGTATAATATATATATATATATATATATATATATATATATATATATATATATATATATTTATATATATACATAAAAATGAAAGAAAAAATATACACATCATCTATGTATACGAGTCGACTTTCGCTTTGATGATCAATCATTTCACTTATTGAATAAGTCTTTACGTTAATGGAATCGTTAGCCATTGGTTTGCGAGCTGATTTTGCTTTTTTCACTGGGCTCTTACGTCATACTTTTGTTTTTCTTCCTTAATGTATTCCACGGCGCTTGTTTTTGTGCAATTGAATATTATATAATGTACTCGTATATATAATATACATACATATATATATATATATATATATATATATATATATATATATATATATATATATATATATACAGACCGGTCGAAAGTTTTGTAACAATCGAAAGGTAAAATAGTCAACTTGCCAAAAGTATGTTTTTTTCCATTTATTTATTTTTTTTTTTTTATTTTTGGCAAATAATATTTTCACGTTTTATTATATATCGGACATAAATAATAGATCCGATTATAATATAGCAATGCAGCGAAGGAAATATAATTAAGATTAATCACATTAAAAATATTTTTCGCTTATTGTGCTTGGATATTTTCCAAGAGACGCTTCTTATGAAATTTTCTTCACGTTGCTAAGATTGTCGCCCGATGTTCACAAAGTAATTTAATTTTATCGATTTGTTTTTGGAAATGATTTAAAAAAAACATATCATTAAAAATATTTCTAGAAGTCATGTATGGTATAAATATATAACTAAGTGTCTATATAGGTTAAATTTAAAGTTAACGTCTCAGCTCTGTTAATAATAAACGAGTATTTTAAAACTTGGAAGAAGCACTCAGATTTGTAATTAAAAAGTCCCATCGTCATCCTATATAAATTGTAATGATATTAACTTTATTTATTAAATAATTGGTTTTAATTTTAATATATAATATATATAGTAATATATATATATATATATATATATATATATATATATATTAAATATATGTATATATATATATATATATATATATATATATATATATATATATATATATACATATAAAATTAAAAATTGACATATTCTAAATTAAAAAAAAAACGATAAATCGACACGAAAAATTAAATAAGAAATACAAAAAGCTGCAATATTGAAATTGATGTATTCTATTATCTGCCTATTTCGATGCCATTGAGAAGACATCGAGTTTTATTGCCGATCAATATCAATTTTATTATATAATTTTCAAACGCAGGAAACAGAATCCAATAAAACGAACGTCGATGAAGATGGAAAAAATTGGTGAAAATCGTCAAATGTCTCCGCTCGTTATACGCTCTCGATTCCTTTTTTTATTAGTCCTTTTTCGTCTACTCCACTTATAAATCGAGAGTGAAATCCTTTGAAAATGATAAAATTTTATAGATTCTAACTATAGTTATTAACGATATAGTGATTATTGCGAGTTATGCTTAATATTATATAAAATAATTGCTATTGAGATAATATTGAAATATGTATTAATTATTAATAAATTATATATCTATAATATAGGATGACAAGTCCAGGCTATATTGTGAATTCATCAAAATATCACAGCCAAGTTTAATAAATCATCTTGACCATAAATATTCTACAAAATTTTCACCATTTTCTTTTCAATCATTTCCACCTTAATATAATTTGTGACACAATTGATGAAATATAAAAATATCTACATAAAATTCATAAATGGAAATGTCACCTTTCAAACGCATATATATTACGCAATTTGATTAGTTTTGCTTGATGTTATATATTTATAAAAACCATTTGATGACAAAAAATTCTCAATATTTTTCCTCTATCTATTATATAAATAATGATATATATATATATATATATATATATATATATATATATATATATATATATATATATATATTAGTTGATTTCATAATAATTATTTTTAAAACAATATACTATACAATATTAATTCAGATATTGATATTTGTGCAATTGACATTTTTATTCATGTATATATACCATAGATTTTTTTTTATTTAAAATTAAAAATGGTAAAAGAAAATAGTTAAAAATATACATTCTGTGGGGAACTGGTTAACGCGTTTTGAGAGTCTAAAACCTGAAAAGAATCCTCAAGAAAAACCTGAATAACAAAAGGTCGCTGCACTTGTAAAACCACTCTGTTTTCACGACTATGTCAATTTTTAAACTATGAATACGAATACAACTACAATGTATTATTATTACGATTGATATAAATATTATATAAAATACTATATTATTTTAAAATTTTCAGTACTGATTTTTATATTTTTAATTTTGATGTATTGTTTAACAAAAAATATATTTCTAT
Source organism: Leptonema lineaticorne (assembly GCA_024500535.1). Lineage (NCBI taxonomy): Eukaryota > Metazoa > Arthropoda > Insecta > Trichoptera > Hydropsychidae > Leptonema > Leptonema lineaticorne. The sequence continues at coordinate 5,809,533 of JANIJI010000030.1, read as the reverse complement.
ATAAAATATTATATATTGAAAATTCAATATTACATATTATTCTAATTATTAATAATAAAATACGATCGAATTCATGTTAAAAATATTAAATATATATTCATCACTCATAAATAAACTTTTAAAAAATTTATTTAGATTATATAATAAAATTGCGACGTCCTTGATTATTTTTTAATATCAAAATAATGTTACTTTACTTTAACACGTTAAGCATTAAAATTATTTTCTAATAAATTTTGATTAAAAACTATAATATAATTGACTTTTAAGTACTGCATCATTTATATAATATAAAATTAATTATCCAATTATTAACATTATCGCAATTATTGACAATTGTATAATTATGATAATCTTGTTTAACCGCTCGGTTATTTTTAACGCTGAATCGACGTAATCTTTTGACGCGTAAATATTTTATTTTTATTTTTTTTTTATAAGGATGGAGGGGGTTTATTAGTATGAAAATAGCATGATCTCCCACGCTATAAGACAATCAGGTTGTATAAACGTTGCGTTTTTCACAAAACGTACAAATGTGTCCATTTGTTTACACCGTTTGTTTACGTTTAACGACCGTGACCGTTCTTTAACGTCGTAAATAAACCGACAACCCTCGCTCCCTTGGGGGGTAAAGACTGAATGCAACACGAACATGCTTTTCCATAGTGAATATTTATATATAAATATACATACACATATATATATATATATATATATATATATATATATATATATTAAATAGAAAAATAAAATAAATGTCGCCGAAATGCGTGACGGCAGCGAAGGGGTTGATCCGCAGACGGTGCGTGAAAGAAAAATGCGTTAAAGGTACGTTTTGGAAGGGTTAAATTTATAACGCATTTTTTAAGCGACGTCGCGTACTAAAAAGATTGACACTGAAAAATACGGTTAATGAACTATTTTTTTTATTTAATCTGGAAAAAAAAATAAACTCGATTCATAGTGCGATAATTTAGTTGTTTTCGATTTTTTTTTCTGTGATTTAATTTAATTAAAAATATTGATTATATCTTAATATTAATCATTATACTATTTATTATTCATATTTAAAAATTAAAATAAGACGTTGAATTATTATTTTTTTCACTAATATTTTAAATAATTATTATATATAATATAAATAAAATAAATAAAATACAAAATAAAATTACTTTTCATATGCAACACAACACCGATAATCTATTCGATATTAAATTCTAATGCTGAAAATGTATTATTTTCCATTTTTCCTCGTACATTTTATTAAAAAATAGTTTTATATTAACATACAATAGTTATGTACATATTTGATTCGACATATATGAATAGAAAATAAGACATATTATGAATCAACATTGAATTTTGTGTAGAAATCGAGATTTTATCTAAACATTTTCGACGAATATTCTATTTTTTTTTTCTTAACAAAGCCTATCTATTTTTTTATCACACACATACACACACACACACACTTATTTCTACATTCGGAGGTCCATTTTGTGTAACGATGTTTGTTATCAAATCTCATTTTCCACCTGTTATTATTGTGTGCTGACGTACCCAAGGACTATTCCCAAAAATTGTTATTAAGGACTGTGAAGCTCCTGGAGACGACGTGATTTTTATCTCGTCGTACCCAATTTGCCCACTGTTGCCACTGCCTTTTGTTAAACCAAGATAAACTTCACTATGTTCCCATTTATATAAATTTATAGTGGGGCACCGCTTGACGAGGCATCGATTTTTTTTTAATATTTCCATATAAATATCAATACAGTAATTTTATAAAAATTCAATTATTTTCTTCATATTAATAATTAAAATTAATTAATAAAATAATTATTATATAATTTAACCTTTTGCGCTCACACTGTAAGTGGAACTCACATATTGTACAAATTATTTATTATACAATCAAATTATCATATGACTGTATAATAAATAAATATATAAAAAAAAATACTAAATTAATACTGGAAAATATAAAGCGTTGTACTACTATATATTTTCAAACAAATATATTCGCGAGTGGACCGATAAAGATATCTAAAATGTTAATGTAAGGTTTCCCAGTTTTCAACTCGACAAAATTCGTTTGAATTTTATTGCACCGACGAGATTAAAAATACGGTTTAATTCTAACAAAACACAGTCGCCGCAAAAATATATTATATAAAACGTATCTCATCCTCCCCTCCATTTATTATAAATTATTTAACGTTCAAATTTTAAGAATTTTTTTTTGCACCCGTTAAAGTATTTCGATCGAAAAACAAATAACGTCGAAAATATTTGAAGCATCGTTCGAAATATTTAGAGAATTTTTTCTATAATTTTTAAAGAGCATTTTTGTTTTGCCTTTATAAAATATATTATGAGTTTTTTATATAAATTTTCTACGTTAACTAAATATTTCTAATTAATTAAAATTGTGGAATTTTACATTTTATAAAATATAAAAAGTGAAATTAAGTATTTTTAAAAATAAAATATGTGATAGTATAATATGTTGCATTTTGAACTTCTTATAATATCACTTATAATGTAGAACTAAATAACATAAAAATTAAATTTATTACATTATATTTTAAAATATTAATAAAATTATATATTTTACGAACTTAATTATTATTTTGAGTATAAATAGAGATTTATACTCAAAATAATAAATCATCAGTAATACATTAAAAGTATTCAAAATTCATTTTTCGCGCTTTCAGAGCAAATTTTGTTGATTTTAACCAATTTTAAAAATGGATACGTATTATGATGAAGGTCGCAAATTTATTCACTATCTAATGATAATATTTGCGTACCGAGTACACTTCACAATAGAATTCAAAGGAAACATTTCGGCATTCATAAACGAAAAAAAAATTGAATAAAATATCTCTGAGGTGCGGCCCGCGAATGAGAACGCCTGAAAGAGAAAGCTCGGTCGTCTTGGACGAGACCCAATATGCGTCTTCCGCCCTCTTAAAGAGATTTCCAACCTTTACGAAAAAAAAGAGCAAAAGTCGTTTTTCATTCGAAAAGTTTTATATAAAAATTAAATTACCTCTTGAATTAAACAGCGTTCGACTCGTCGTCTTATTTTTTGGCGCGCTTTCTTTTCCCGAATTTTCCGCTCGAGAAAAATCAAGAAAAATGGGGGGGGGGCATTTTTAGAAAAGCACGCGCGCACGAAACCCTGCACAACCGAATTCCGTTTGTGTGTATTAGCGGAGGGAATAATAAATTTTCGCATTTTCCCCATATTATTCATGGCTTTCGACGTTGATCCGACAACTTTTCACGGGAAAAGGAAATTTTTCGCCATTGTTGCTAGCGATTTTCCCTCACCATCCGCGCTCATACCAACTTATACCATATATATATATATATATATACATACATTTTCTTTTGATTTATTTTAATGCTTTTCTCGACGTTCGTACATTTCTTTCTGGTCGAACAATAAACAGGACGATGTTCAAAGGTTGTTCGTTAAGTAAAATATGACCGCTAATATCTATCTACCTTTAAGTATAAATAAATATGTATTTTATTACATTACACACACACACATTGACAAATTGACGAATATTTTTATTACTTAATTTCGATCATATTAAAATATAATTCATTAACTATATATATATATATATTTTTCTATTAAAAAAACACCTTTATTTAGTATTATATAAAAAAACACAATAGTGTAATACAATACTGAGAATCTAAAAATATATATATGCTGGGATTTTCTGTTCTCTCTCTCTCTCTCTCTCTCTCTCTTTCACTCTCATATGTGTGTGTGTTTTTTATATCTGCAGAAAGTTCTTTTTTGTAAAAGCTTTGGAGGTTTAAAGTTGCTCTTTCGTGTTGAAATATATTTTTATATGCTGCATAGAATCGATCTTATGTTTACCAACGCTACTTTTATAAATGAAAAATTTTATATATAACATAATATTTCAGTATTATCTAACAGTGTTTTAGATATTTAAAAATAGTTTCAATAGGAATAAAATATTAATTTTGCATATTGTTCATTATTAATTATGCAAACATATAAAATACGAACAACGCGAAAGTAAACAGCTAAAAATTCACATAGCTTATGTAAAATAAAGGAATATTCCGTTTATGATGCATATTTTAAAGTATGTCCTTTGGAAATTCTAAAAAGGGTCAAAGCATAGGATTATATAAATTTAAAATTTAGCGTTTCCTTTCAAATATACAAAATTTCACCTACGCATTAAAATTATCAAACGTCCTTATTTTTAAGCTCGCTTTGTTCGGTTTTTCAGTATTGAAAACGTTAGATTTTTGTAAAAATACATTTTCTATTTAGACTAGAAAATAAAAATATTAAATATATTTATAATGTAATACGACATAAAAAAATGTACGATAATTTTATTATTATATTATTTATATATTATTAATATATTCTTTTGAAACGCAACCTTCCATTCTATTTGACGTTTTTTAATCCTTTTCATCCTTATTTTTCGATACGTCGCCATCGCTAAAATCGAAAACGGAAACTTAGCAATATTTGACGTTAACGTTATTTACTAGATACAACCAAACCCTATCAGTTTTCAGCTGAAAAATTAAATTTAATACATTTTTTTTTCAATATTACATTCAAGATAAGAATTTTTTCGATATTTTTTTTGCTGAAAAAATAAATAAATAAAATATGACTAAGGTTTTTTCCAATTTATTTAACGTTTCTATTATGTAAAAATTTTCACGTTTTTCTCTTGTTGCATCCTGTCGCCGAGGTGAAAACGGATCATTGAATTATTCAAGTTTACGGGTAGATTCTCATTTTAGTGAATCGAATGGAAAATCTACGGTCCTGTGTAATAGATTTTTCCAGTTCAACCATAAATACTGATATATATCACCGACACCTGAAAAGTATAAAAAAAAGTATGAAAACAAACTTGTTCAGGCGTTGAAGTTCTTTGTCAAAAGACGTCTGTAATATTTCTTTCTTTAAAAGCTTTGAAGTTTTAATGTGGAGTTTTTCTCACTTTTTACATCTGAACTATCTAATATATTATCGTATAGTAGAATTTATAATTATTATATAATAAATACTATATATTTTATAATAAACTGATAATACTTGTTAATTATATATTGAATTATATTACATAATCTCTATATTATAATGGAAAATAATTTTATATTTACTCAGCTTTTAAACCTCAATATTTTATTTTATATCAATATAAAGTATAAAATTTAACTTCAATGTTGATTTTATTTTGTAAATTGTAAATAAAATACGATATTCTTTCAAATATTTTATCATTATACTTTAAATTCAATTTTTTATAATATTTATGATAAATATTTTTAATAAAGAAAAAAATATATTACATATTTTATACTACATAAAATTAAAATTTAAAATGATATAAATTATTCAAGAAAATATATATAATTATTTTAATATGTAAATATTTAATGATTCGAAAATGTCATTTAAAAATTGAACCGATAATGGATTGACAATAAGTAAAGTTATATCAAAAAATTTAATACGCTCGAGTGCGGTTATTTTTTGAACACACCGCGGTAACCCGAAAATGGAAAACAACCGAAGTGCGCATAAGTAGAGCTCCATTATACATGAGATGTATCATTTAAGAGGCCCGCGCCCGGCTGCCATCCGGGGAATTTTCGCGGGAAAACTCGGAAAATCGACAAAGAAAAACAGATTCGCCCGACAGAACGGCCGAGCGGACTCAGCCGGGGAGGGAAATGGAGGCTTTTAGATGAATTTTACACATTCTGCGGTGCCTTAAACGGACGCTTTGCATTTTTATAGCCGATCCGTTTTTATACAACAACCTCGATGAATTTGCATTTTCATCTATTTATTTAATTAAACGTTATTTATAGTACATTTAAATTAGATGTTTTTAAACAATTGTCAAGAGTGCATATTTTTTTTTCTGGATATGTATTTTATATAAGTTCCACCCTTCCATACCAATGAAAAAAACAGTTGTAGAGAAAATTTTCTTTTATAATAATTACCCAATTATATTTCATATCAATTCTATCAATTTTACCAGAATTCAATCCGACAATTTTTCACATCAATCTTACAAAAATAATAAAAGTATGTTTTCACATTATGTTTTCAAGCATAATAAATAAATAAACTAGCGTGATTGTGGCATTAGAATGTCAGGCATTATGCATAATACCCGATGTGGTCATTCGTCGACGTTGTGTTTTCACAGTGAAAAGCCGGCACAATTAGGCTCATAGCCATTAACCCAGATACCGAAATCCCCATATCGGAAACGAGAGCGTTACGCGCGCACACGCTCACTCGTATAGAGAGCTTTATTTTGCACTGTAGTGTATTATAAATGCTTCAACCGGGCGACATAACAAATGATCCGCGTGTCGTAAAATAAATCGTTTTGAATTGTGTAAGACGACGCACAAACGAGAACGCCGGCATCTAAAAGGTTAAACGGCGAAATGCGCACGCTTTCTGTGTGTATGATTCAGAGATTTTTTATAAAAGTATTTTTTTTTCTATATATAATACGATTTTGCTTTATCATGATTTTAACCAAAACTAATTTAAAAAAATATTTTTTTAATGTCCAATTTTTTTTAATTATAATTGAGTTGCTTATTCTATATTCATCTCTCAAATATTAATTTTTATATAAGGATTTAATATATAGAATTTAGGTTATATTTATATATATATATATATCTATTATTATAAATTTGTTAAAATCAACATTTTTTTTAAACAATATTTATTACACGTGATTCGATTACAAGTTTAAATTATATACATTTTCAGAATTGATTTTAAACTATTATCATAATTATAACGTATCGCGTTTTTGGCAAAACAATATTCAATTTCGTCGGTTAATATACCGAATGGAATCGAAATTAATTATAACGTTCGCCATATTTAATCCGATTTTAACTGTTAATTATTATATATACGAAATATGCACCGAAATATAAACAACACAAAGCTTATGTGAATATATAAACACGCATATATATAATATATACAATATATAAATATATATATATAAAGAAAAAAATATAAATTTAATTATACGAGTCTTGTGTATTCATAAAAAGTTCCGCATTATAATTTTAACTGAAATGTGATAATTGAGATTTCTATCTTTCGGAAGCGAATGGGAATATCCTTTATTTTTTTTTTATATTTATTAATCTCTCCTGCGGCATCCTTTTCGTGTCGTTGGGATTTTCTCAACTGTAACGTCGGTATCCCATTTTGTAAATGTTCTTGAGTTGATAAAGCTCCAGATTCCATCCCCAGGGATGATACCAATTGTTAAACTCGATGCTTCACATTCAGAATTCGTTGCAAGAGGCATAAATATTTCTGTTATTCAGTAAACAATATAATACTTATACATTAATATAATTTCATTTATTATAATAATATTTTATATAGAATATTTTTAATGAATTTAAAAATATTAACTCGTGTGAAAGTCGAAAAAAACGTTCAATCGTCTGACGACGCCGAAACGTCGACACATTTTCAAACGTCACGTTAAATCAAATAGGTAACAGATATAGTTTGCACTGTGATAATTTAGTTTTCGCGTTTTTTCCGGAAACGAAACGTTATATTTCCGATTTTCACGTTGGAAACGAAAAAAAAACCGTAATTGAGTACAGGTCTGGATGAAAAAAAAATAAAACCTCCGTCCGTTAGAATATTTTCCCGCCGTTGAAAATTCGTTTAATAACGAGATTCGCCGTCGGAACAATTTACATTGAAAATGAAATATTGATTCTAGATACGAATAAAATATATAAAAAGAACGCTTAATTAATTTCGTTAGTGGATTTTATTCAACTATACCGTTTCTTTTTTTTTCGATTTTTTTTTTCTGCATAGATTTATAAATATGTATATAATATAATTATTATATAATGAAAGTAGATTTTATTACCATTTTCATCATTAATATTAAAAAATAAAATCAATAGTTTAATATATATTTAAAAATACGTATAATAGTTAAGTAGATTATATATTATAATACAAAGAAGTATAACTATTAAAATATTGTTATCATTTTTTCAATATTTTTTTAAATTTACGAATATTTTTAAATATAATATTTATCGTAATGTAAATAATAATTTATCTCATTTAAAATATAATATAAAAAATACTATAATATTATTTAACTTTGCAAAGATAAAAGTGATGTTAATTAATTTTGTAAATATTAATAATTTATAAATTATATAAAATTTTTATTACATATTTACGTTCATTTTATTATATTCATATTGCATTACTAAACAAAACTCGTATTTTAATTCATTTTAAATTCTGCAAAACACATATTTACAGTAAAAATATTGATATTAAAACATTTTTTTTTATTATATATACTATATATTGTAATTTTACACAATAATAAAATTTATTTTACTCATCAAAAATATATATGATATACCAAAAAAATTATAGTTAATATGTTAAATTAGTAAAAATTATAATATAATGCAACAATTAATAATAAATCTTAATAAAATTAGTTAAAAATATCCCTTATCGAATGACTAAATTTTATTCGAGCACATCCCCTATATTTCTGTAACATCCCTTGCACGATAATCAATTCTACGTTTTAATAAGAACGATCCGTAGTGAATTCGGCAAATCATCAATATGCGTAACGTTCATATTTGCTCTCGTTATTTGTATAGCGTAATACGCGATTTACGTATATCTATATATATTATATGTGAAAATATATATATACATGGTGTGCTTAAAATAAACATTAGCAATTTGCGCGATCGTCGGAGCAAATAATTGACGCGATACTCCGACGTCGGAGCGAAATATTCGTGAACCGAAAAAAAATATTATATATATATAGGAAGTGATTTTTTTTATTGATATGAATTACTCAAGTATATATATATATATATATATATATATATATATATATATATATATATATATATATATATATATATATATATATACGTATATTAGGAAACAAAACGTATTATATTAATTTTTCATTTTCAATTTCGAATATTATATAATATTTATTTTTCGATCCCCCCCTGGCGTAATAATAATATATTGAAATTTTCGTGTGTTAAAATCGGCATATGAATATTTTTTTATACATGAACGAATATAGCTCGAATTTAATCGGAACACATTTACGGAATTTTATTAAGGAAATATTAAATTGTAATCCATACGTATTTTGAGAGAAAATTTATTATGGGTTTATGTCGCTTTTTTTTCTCGTGGTATATAATTAAAAATTTATGATGATTAAACGATTTATTTAGAGCAATATTTATATTATAATAATATTATATACATATTTTGTTTATTTTTTTACTATATTACACTTTCATGTAAAAATATACATTCTAATTATATTTTTTAATTGATTTTATGGTATATCAATCTGTATATATTGACTCGCTTTAATTTTCATTGAAAAAATTGCATTGTTTTTTAAAAATATATTAAAGTTATAAAATTATTAAACAAATATAGATTTAATTGCATTATAATTTATGAAAAAAATAAGTCAATAAAATAAAAAAATATATACTATTTCATATATTTAAAAAAAAATATGAAAATATATTATTTTGACATATAAAATATTATTCGGTTTTTCTTATTTATGAGTGAAAATATTATATTCTTTAGGTAAACGATATTGCGCAAATGTAAAAATGCATATCGCTTCAGGGATTTTCTTTAATTTTTCACATATTATTTTATAATATATGTTCGTTTCGAAGCCAAAAATTTACAATTATCATAATTTCTTTTTACAATATTTAAATTCAGGAAAAGTTTGTTCATTTTCTTTTGAGATTTTTTTTAAATTATATAATAAAATAATTAATTATATTTATAAAAAAATATTATTCATATATAATATATATATATATATATATATATATATATATATATATATATATATATATATATATATATATATATATATATAGAACATGTTTTCGTTCGACTGCTATAAATTTATTTATTTTTTCAATCGTTTTCACACAATTCGTTCAAATGTATCCGGCGCTTTATCTTTCAGTACTCGATACAAAATGGATAGATATAAATTTTAGAATAGGAAGTACTTTTCAGTACATGAAAATACACACCGCTAAAGTCATTAGGATCAATTAAGGTAATGGTTCAGATGTCAGTATCGAGACCAATTAGCGATTTAATTAAATTCTCAACCCTCATCGCCAACCATCCACCCTCACAGTGACGGGTTTATGTTTTAAGTGAAATTAAACAATTAAAGTTAATTGTGAACGTTTGCCAGATCTCGATTTAGTATTGTAACTTTATACGTATACACATATGTTCAATTAAATCAAGTAAAATAATCTTGTAACAAAGCACTTTTAACCCCTTTCGTTCGGTTAAACTTTAAAGTTTTATTCACAATCATACAGAACTTTAATACATTACTCATACAACTAATCTGAATTAAAATTTCATACTTATTTTAACTATTATTATAAATAAATATTTATATTTTTCTATCATCACGTATATATAATGCAAGCGCCAGTAGGTTTTATGTTGTTGTTTAGCATTTTTTATTCATCAAATGTGACTTTATTTTCACAATTTAATCTTAAATGATCTTTACAACTCAACATATAGATCCTTGACATGCCGAAGTTAAACTTATTACTATATAATTTCGTGTAAACTATTCCAGCATTTACGATCCAATTTCGCTTCGATTTAATTTTAATTTTGACAATTAACCTGTTAAAGTACGGCTTTTACTATACTTTTCATCTATGTTCACTAATATATTTATAAAATGAATTTTATATAGATTTAAAATGTTAAATTTTTCAGTAAGTCATGAGTAATGAGGTGATTATTTTTTTTTTTTTTTTGAAAAAGCATTAAATTTGCCTTTAGCTGTGTCGTATATATAAATTCGTATATATTCACGCACGTGACGGGTTCCGTTCGTTTAATATGGTATATATTGTTATGAATAATTTAACTCGTCGAATGCTGACACGTAGATTTGATGCTAATTTCCCGGGTAACACATGGCTTTTCAACCGAGTCAATCCAGAGTGTTCCCGTATATTCAGGATATTAAGTGAACGTATATTTGTAATGATACTGTTTGTTGCATATGTTGATTATGATATAGATTTTCTTGATGTTTCTCAATAAGAAATCTTTGAAAAAAATATTTCATAATTGTTTAAATATTAATTTATCATCGTTGTAATGTATTTCAGTCGATTCATATAATATTTAATGTAAATGTTAAAATTAATAATAGATGTCGTTATAATATAAAAAAAATACTTTATTACAATTAAATTTTGTTTAATATAAAAACATATTATTAATGAATATATTGAAAATTAATATATATTTATAAATATAATAAGTATTCACAATTTCATTGAACGATTTCTATTAATGTTAAATTAAGACATTTTTAATAATATATATACATATATATATTATATTATCAAAATTTTTCGATAGATGGCGTTGTGATATTGCTTTGTATAACTCGGTTAACAATAAGCAATAATTAATGATTTATTTAACATTATTTATTTTTATATTTCTTCTTCCAATGTCATTATTTGTCTTGGAAATTCTTGACCTGATTAAATATACTCCTTTGCACGTTTTATATATCCAAAGATTCTATTTTCCAGTTGGCTCCAATAATAAGAGCGTATTTTTGCCTATTATACTAGAATCTAGGTAATTCATATTCATTTTATAATTAGTGCATTATTTCATAATCCCTAATAATATTCATTTCCTATAGATAGTTTGCATTCCAAGTCATAATCTAAATTCCACTCCAAATTTTATTTAATTTTATTTATGCGCATAGATGAATAATCTATATATTGAAAATAAAAGATTATTTAATTAACTTACCGAAAATACTAATTAAAATTTTAAACCAATCACATTTACAAGCATTCCACGTTTATGAACACACAACGTCGATCGCTGACGCGCATATGTAACGTTGTAAATCGGACATGATCGCCATGCCGCTTTAATTAAGTAGCAAACGAACGTGCCGAATTATAAAGCGACGTCGCAATAAAGCGAAAACGCAATGATAATTAACAACAACAATAATAATAATAAAAACAAAACTTTATGATCAATCAAGCTGAAAACGTGCGTTCTGTCATATCTCGGTGCTTGATCGTAAAAGGGTTAAACGTAAGGGGCGACAAAGCGGAGAGAGGGGCGGGGGGACAGGGAACACGTCTGAAAGCTCGCAATTCGAGAGCTTAATCCGGAAATAAATCTAGAAAAGATACATATATATATATATATATATATATATATATATATATATATATATATACGTAATATGCGAACAACTTACCTTTAATTTAGCAAGTTGAATATGTAATTTATAAGTTTATATATAGTATATATATATATATATATATATATATATATATATATATATATATATATATATATATATATATATATATTCAACCGTGTCGTTTTCATCGGTAAAATGGTTGAATTTTAATCTTGAATTTTACTTTGGCACGAATTCAAAGGCTCGATTTTAATATTTTCGCATAATATATATATACGGTCGTATTAATTCAGACACTTTGTATAATACAATTAACGTAGATAAAATGAACCAGAAGTCCCGGATTAAAACGTAAACGATCCCACGTCTCGGCGAATGAATTATATATGGGTGTCTTATTATATAAAGGTGCGTTCGTGAAAATAGCATAATTATAATATATATATATATATATATATATATATATATATATATATATATATCTTTTAGTTAATTCAGGGGATGAGGGTGTTCTTAAAATGCGGTGTATCATGTTCGATAGTCGGTGTAATTCGTAATTAGTCTACGATGAAATTTATCTAATTATCGTTTTACTATTAATTAAATGATTTCTAATTTATGTTCAATAGAGTTTATTTGTTGAGAATTTCGTATAATTAAGTACATCGGATAATTACATAAATGTATTAAATCTTCTATAACTTTGTTAATGTAAAGCCGTCTTATTATTATTATAGTTTTTTTTTATATTAATAATATTATTTGTTAATAAATAATGTATTATATTAAGATTTGTTATGTTTAATAATGAATTATCGAATTTTCATTATTTATATTATATTATCTTATATCTTGAAATTTAAATTTTTTTAACATAAATAATTCTAAATAATTATATTTTACGTTTACATTCATAAAAAAATATTCTAGCATAATAAAAAATATTATAAAACAAAATTTTTATTAACATTGTTATCGTTTTTTTTGTTAACCTTTTTACGGCAATAACTATATTAAAAATATTTTATTCATAAGCATATTTTTTTAAACCAATTTAAATATCTTAAGTTAATGAAAATGTCAGATTAGAATGAAATTATTAAAAAAAAAATAGTTTATATGATAGATCAGTTATCTAAAATATCTTAATTATATATTTTATATTTTATATATCTCTGCTGTTTAATGGTTTTATATAGAATATATAAATTTAGAATATACAGATTTCTAAACCAAAAAAAAAAAAAAAAATCGCCACCATTTTAATTTTTTTCTCAAAAAACAGCATATTGAGGTATACTGATCTATATAATCATTTTATTACTCCTTGTTTATAGGTATTAAAAATTTTAATTTTAGTAATCCTTCTATCAAAATTATTAAGTTTGAACCAGAAAAAGTTTTAAATTTTCAATATCAAAAATGTAATCCGGTTTGTGATTACTTGATTGCGAACTAATATAAAATAAGAAAATCTTATATTTATTTAAAAAAAATTAGTCATTTTATACTTCTTAATATTATACAAAAAGAGTGTGAAAATTTATTACAAAGAAATTAATATAAATAGTCATTACCGCGCATCGAGTTTCAACATTAACCCAAGTCGTAACCAAACGGCATCTTAACCTTTTGAGTGCCGCAGACCTAAAAGTGGGTATTCATCTACACTACAAAATAATTATATTACATAAAAATTTAACGAAAAAATATATTACATTATGATTTTTTTTGTATTTAATCTATACATTACAAATATATATATATATATAATATATAAATTATAATTTTTAATGAGACTTAAATTAAATAGATTAACGCCAAATTGTAAATTAATACTATGAAATCGCAAAACGTTCAATTTTGCGCTTTAACAATAATAATAATAATAATCCTATCCTATCGATTCGCATTATCGTCGACGATCAATCCGGTAATTTTATTGACACACGCTCCGCATAGTCGGCTGGCGACTCGGAGTGCAATCTGGTAGCTTGTTGTGCGGCATGAATGCCGGTAATCAAATCGAAACCTGCGTTCAAATCCGACGTGAATACGTTGTTTAATTACGCGATACAGTTGTTCGCCGCCCGGAAAACTTAATTAATTTTCTTCGATCGCTTTTATATTGGATTTGTTCGGGCGATGAATATTTATTTATTCGAATAATTGCGTTTTATGCGCGACCGTTTAAAACGTATTGTGATATTTCATCTTCAATTTAATTTATGTTTATATTCGCATTTATATATATATATATATATATATATATATATATATGAAACTGCTTTTTTGAATTTTCAAATATTTTTTGACAATTAATTTTATTCAAAATGTACTTCACACATTCCATACATTCCTACAAAACATATTTATATTTAAACTCGACCATTGAATAGTTCTAATTTTGTATTTACGATTCAAAATCTTTTAAATATTATTTAAGTTAATTTATCAAAAAAAAAAAAAAAAAAATATATATATATATATATATATATATATATATATATATATATATATAATATTCGATATTGATATTAAAATTAATAGTAATGACTCGAAATTGCTTATCTGTTGTTGAAAATTAATAATCTTAAAACGTTAAACTAGCCAAGTGCATGTTAACAAACAGATGGCGTTGCTGTGTTACTGTTAAATATCATTATCATTATTTATAAATATTGACGATATTAACACTATTATTGAATATAATAAATATAGAATTTAATACAATTTAGATAATCGTAATAAAAAGAAATCTATCAAACACGCATACAGACACAAGCGTGTACATAGATTCTCCATTAATCAATTTTACGATGGGTTATTTCGCTCCAGAAACCGTCCCTAAAACCTAGTGGAAATCCGTCATATGTGCGTAATGCATGTTTTATGAGGACCAAATCGAATGGTGCCAAATCAGTGAGACGAGTCTTCTGTTTTGATTCGATTCGTGAATAAATATGTAATAAGAAACGGAACGAGGGAAAGCTGAGGAAAAAAAAGAAGACCCTTCAATTCTTCAATTTGCGCGGATGACAGTGTCGTTGTTATATCGGATTTTCCGACAAATAACGCCCGTTCACGTTCCGCTATTCGCTTGTAAGGTCCTTAAAAAATATACGCGCTCCACTCGTTAAGGGTCGTTCGCTTATGACGTCACGCCCAAAGGTCGACGGGGAAGAGTCGAACTTTTATGACAATTCGCGATGATGGGTTAGAAAAGTATCACGTCAAAAAAAAAAAAATATATATATATATAACGTTAATCTATTTATGAGGATTTTTTTCCAATTTTGTGATCAAATTAAATATTTTTTCATCAAAAAAAAATATTATTCTATATAGATATTAGTGTTATCTTTGTGGTTCAATTTATTTACCTATAAACAAGCAGAACAAGCTGTGTGCGTTTTAATCAACAATACTATTTGCATACAATTATGATTAAATAAAATTATTAATTTATTACATTCAAATTTGAATATTATGCATCAAATTATAGCAGCGTATTAATATTTCGCTGATGTATAATAACGTTTAAATATTATAAATAAAATTTATAGCTCACTTTTATATTAAGAAAAGTAAACAATTTTTATATATAATATCGAATGAAAATATTGATTTTATATGTTTCTTTAATTTTATATTTTTTTTTCATATTTAAAAAAAATAAAATAACAATTTTGAATTATAATATGAGAATCACCACATTTTATCTCAATGAACAATCGTGTTAACCCTTTCCAATATACATTTTTTTAATAATATTTATATGATGATATATATATATATATATATATATATATATATATATATATATATATATATATATATATATATATATATATATATATCGGAAATAGTAAAATAGGATGCCACTTTAACGGACCGAATGTACCACGTTTACGATATTACTTACGACAGGATTCCATCCCTTTTACAGGAAAAACACCCTTTTCACCCCCAACAAAGTACTGCTATCGATTTTCGCATTGTTCAATTTAATTATTTAAAGGTGAATTAACAAAAATTCACCCGGCATACAATAATAATAATAATAATAATAACCGAAAAATGCGTCATGCGACATTTAATTCTTCGACGTAAAAACGGAGACAGTGTGTGGGCATCATTAATAATTCGCCTACGTAAAAATCCCACACTTTTGTCAAATACAAAAGTAAACCTAAAACGTGTATATATATATATATATATATATATATATATATATATATATATAAATATATAATATAATATAATATAATGTGGATGAATAGGTGTATTTTCGCCGTCATATACTAGTATTAATCTTCGTTTATTTCCCTAGTTTTCTTATCGCAAATTGTCCCCGGCTCTTATACGCTATGTATCACGGTTAGAGTAGTAGAGGCACTCTCTTTCTCTTTTCCCTATTCAAAGAAAATAAGAGCCTCTGGTGCCTCATTCCTATTCTCTATTTTATGTACCTCCGATATATACACGTTTAGAAGGTTTTGAATATTGAGAAAATTCGACGTCGGCAGTATTTCGTTATTCGGATTGTTTTAATTGCATTTTTAAATTGTATTCAATAGTGAATATTCTTAGATTGTTTATTATTTATTCAATTATTTATCTAAAAATTATATCTATTATAAATATATATTATAATATAATAAAATTTATAATTTAAAAAATAACATTATTCTTCTTTGAAGTATCCTTCTTTTTAATGATTTTTTTAATACATTTTTTTTATAAATTATTATTTACATTGAATATTTTTATTTATTAAAATAAATTTAATTCAACTTTAAAAATTTCATAAACGTTGGATTAACAGGCCAAATAATTATTAACAACTAAATTGCTCCATTTAAATAAAACAACATTTTAAATACATTATAAATATGTAAAAAAAAATAATAAAAACAAAAAATATATATATTATATATATATATATATATATATATATATATATATATATAAGCGATATAATTCGATACCGACACGCGTTTATAACATCGATTAAAATCAAATTTCATTACAAATATACAACCCTGTATATATTTTCCGGTGTATTTTTCCTCGTTAATCCTCTTCAAACAAAAATTCGCAACGATAAAAGCGAATCCGCACCACCCTTGACTAGCGACCGTAAAACCTCCGCGCAATTATTTACCATTTGCGAAAGTCGAGGACATCCTTATATATATATATATATGATTATAGATATATATATATATATATATATATATATATATATATATATATATATATATATATATATACCTCAAATACAGTCTCGGTTAGTAACACTAATACAATACGGTCCAAAACAATAGACTCGTTCCACTATAGAGTCCTATGTTACCCCGTACGTTACACGGATTAATCTAATGGATTGTGGTCTATTGGGTTAAAATATTATCCGTTATATATATATATATATATATATATATATATATATATATATATATATATATATATATATACGATATAAGGGTATGAGGTTTAGGAAAAAGGACGGTCTGGAATCGAAATTTGCCCGTTTGCATAAATTTATGTCGTTAAATCTTCTTATTATTATTATAATAATAATCATCATTCGTGTATATTAACTATCCGATAGTTTGGCCGACTATGCAACGAACGTATTTATTGGATATTTTATGAATTTTCATATTTCACGTTATATTTTGAACCTTTGTCATCGTTGATGTGTTGAAAATCGATTTGCATATTATATTATGGGAATTTATTAATAATGCTTGATTCGAAATTATATATATATATATATATATATATATATATATATATATATATATATATATATATATATATATATATATATATATATATATATATATATATATATATATATATATATATATATATATATATATATGTATGTATGTATATAGGATCGATAATATGAAACTATTATTTTACAGTGTTTTTTAATTTAAAAATTTCATACTATTGTTCAAAAAAAGAATTTGGATTAAAATGAAATTAATAAGAGGAAATTTGATTTAAAGTATAAAAAATATTTTTTCATTAATTTAACTTTAATCGAAATCTGTTGATATATTAATATACTTAGATATAAAAATATACTCACTTGACTTTTTTCAATATCTAATTAATTTATTTTTTTTATAAATTTAAAATATCTACAATCTGTGTTTTTTTTTTAATAATATCAAGGTTTTTAGATTAGAATAATAATTTAACCTGATTTTTAAATTGTAACCAAATAAATGCAGTCGGCGATGAATTATATTAAAAAAAATAATTTATATCATTACTTTTACAGACAGTTTTACTTTTATAGACAATCTTTTAAAAAAAAATTTAATAAATTATACATAAAATAAAATAAAACGTTTTTGTAAATAATTCACAATTTTAAGTTCTCGTGTGAGATTTTATGTATCATTGGGGATTTATAAAAATATATATGTGTTGCTCGGAAGCCATTTTAATTTTGTTTTCAGGAAGGCAACGAAAAACCATTCCAAAGTACAATTTTGAAATTGTAATAGTAAAAATATCTAAACTTTTCCGTAAACTTTTTGGTACACTCTTTTTATTATTGAACACGATTAATCCGTTGAACGATCGATAATTACTAGTATTTGTTCATTTCCGGTTAAAATTACGGCAATTGTTTCGTTCGAATTTATATAGCTGAAAAACAAATAATAAACAGAGATTGGATTTTAATTGAAGTAATTTGGCGGGAAAATTTATAGTTTAAATTGATTACGATTTACCATATATGATGAATATTATTATAAAAATTTAACTGATTATCATTATTATTTTAATAATATTTTTTCAACGATTTATTTATTTAATTCAAATTTTATATATTAAATTTATTAAAGTATAATATTTATTAAATATATTAAAGTAAATCATAATTTTATGATGGAATTAAATATTGTATAGAAAAATCTTTTTTTTTTCTATTTCTATTAATAAAAATTACCGATTGGTTAACTCCAACTTTGTGCCACCGCAATAAATGAGAGAAAAAATACGATCATAAAATATTTAATCATATCCGAAGCACAACAATAAATTACAGACATACATAAAAAGCAAACAATACAACGTGAAAGCATAAAAATTTTCACCGTTGTGTTGGTACGTATGAACGCATTTTTATATTAGACATTTTGCACGTATGTTGGAGAAACGATGGTTTTTCATTCGAGTGATTCGCTCTCGCTTTGTACACAACTTTAGTTACCTATAGAGAGGCATTTCTAGTGTAGGCAGCGGCAATAAAATCGGATCTAGGCACATATATCGGGTGGAGAGAAAAAAAAAGTCCCCGGGAAAATTGAAGGTTGGTCGAAGGGATGAAACGGTATAGGGAAAAGTGGAATGAAGTGGGCGGGGTAGGATGAGGTGAAGGTTGAGTATATATATATATATATATATATATGGAGGAAAATGGAACGATCCGAAGAAAAACGCGAGTTTGTACTCGGAAAAGCGAACAAAACGACAAACCGGACTCGGCAACGTCACGTGCAGACCTAAAGGAAAGACGTCTACAGAAACTCGACTCGGATTTCCACGGTTGACCATTGAATACATATATATATATATATATATATATACCATATATGTGTGTGTGTGTATTATACAAGGTGATTATGGATTTTTTTCCATTTTTTTTTATTTTCTTTATCGTTGAAATATCGCCGTTTTTGAATTTGTTTGTAAGCGAGACGACGCCTTGAATGAAAATCGAACGAATGCTAACTTCGTGTCGGATTTATTTTTATGCGGTCCGTTTTATTGTGGTTTATATATATATATATATATATATATATATATATATATATATATATATATATGTCGATTTTTCGATTTTCACACTCGGATTATTATTATTATTATTCAGATATAATATTATACGAAAAATATTTTGAAATAGTTTTGTATTTCATTCTATTTTTTTTTTTCAATATATATATATATATATATATATATATATATATATATATATATATATATATATAGTTATTTTATCGGAATACAAAAATTATAATTAAATTTAAAAATGTATATTTTGTAAATAATCTTTATTAATTTTAATATGAATAATTTAACAAAAGTTATATATATATATATATATATATATATATATATAATATATATACAAGTATTATATTTATTTTCTTTGAAACCAAATTATCATTGATAAATCAAATATAATGATATTTTAAAAAATATTAATAAATATTAAGTTAATCTGATTATATATATTAAACATTTATAGAATATTAAAGTTTTTACGTAAATAAAAACAATAGTTCTTTTGTTTATCAAAACAAAAAAAAACGATAAAACTAATTGAAAATTTAAAAATTAACAGAATTAAGATCATTAAAATCAGGGAAAAAAAAAAAAAAAAATATATATATATATATAGAAACCGCTTTACAAAATTCAAGTAATAAATAAATAAAAAAATCTTTTATGGTAAAAACGCATTAATTACGCGAAAAGCTCGGAAAAATCATTTAGTCTGAAGAATCTTCTCTTTTTTCTCATTATATGCAAATAAATCGAGTTCAACTTTAATATAAATAATTGGAAAAATAAGGATAGGAGGGAAGAGGAGAATGGGAACAAACACACCGGTAGAAATATATACCTATATATATATATATATATATATATATATATATATATATATATATATATATTTAAAGGAGAGAGTCAAAAAGACATTGGGAGGTGGGGGGAATGTGGGGGGAGGTTTTTACGTAATTAATCTATAGCCCTAGGACGATGTTGTAGGGAACAAGTGGGTGGTAAATGTGGGGTTGGTGGGCGTTCGTATTTTGCACATTTACCCAGTTCGCTCACTTTCCACATTTACCCGTCTCTTCAGTCGTCGTTTTGTGCGAGAGAGTTCTCGTCTAATTTGTGTCCCGACGCGCTTAACTGAAGTAACTGAAAGCCTCCTTTCTACCCGTGAAGTGTAATATAAATGCCTTCTTGCTCGTGCAAGAGTTGGCGGTGTGTGTGTGTGTGCGCGCGCGCGCCTGTGCGTGTGCGTGTGCATCTCAGACAATTTGTTTAATATGCTCGCTTTTAAAATTATTACACTTTAAGGTAATTTCTGATGTGGAAAAACGAAAATCTCGCGACTGTCTGAAGGCCTGTGCGAGTATAACGCGGAAAATTTACTGGAAAAACGTTGGTTTTAACAGCTGAAACTTAATATAACCAGATAGTATAATAATCGATAAATCAGGTCGCTTCTACTATTTTACGTGTGATAGAATCTTTCTTTCTACTTTATGCGTTGTCTAATTCTTCTTTATTTTCTCCTTTATCGAAAAAATATATTTTAGAATTTAAAAATTATTGCTTTTTTTATTAGCCTTTATGATGATTAAGATAATATTAGTTTTAAATAAATTCATTAAATATACCCTAAATATCAAATTTAGAATATAATTAAAAATATTTTTTCAACCTTTAAAACTATTTGCTGTTTGGAAAAATTATTGTTAGATTGAAAATAATTTTATATATTGCAACTAAAAAATATATATTACATCAAAATCTCTTTCTTATACAATAATTATTTTCATAAAAATATATGTTAAAAAATACTTAATTTATTGGAAAATGGATAATGTTTTTAATTCTGAAATATAATATAATGAATTTCCTAAAAATCAAAAAATAATTTATAATATTATATATTTTGAACAAAAGTAATAATTTTATATAATACTATATAATTTTTCAATACATAAACCATAAAAAATTATGGTTGCATTCAAATATTACATTTTTATTTCATTATTATATAAAGTAAATAAAAATAATTTTCATTAAATTATTTAATATTAATTTACAAAAGTAAATGCCAAAATATAAATTTATTACACACATACACACAAAAAAGCGTACTAAATATTTGTGTGTGTGTGTGTGTATTTTCACATGTAAGTTTATCGCTGTGGTGTTCTCTCTTTTTTTTTCGAACATTTTCGCTGTCAAAAACAAAACTTTTGATTTTCCGACGATTTTCAGAAAATTTGTCATGAAATTTTGACAACTTTGAGTTCGGCAATGGTACCTCACACGACAGCTTCGTACGGCACAATGCGAGCACAAAGGATATATTTGCGGAATTTTTCTTACTCCGGAATAAACGCGTTTACTGCTCACAAAGTTTAAATTAATTTAATTCGGAATTCGTATCAAATAAAATATATTTTTGCAATGAAATTATTTATACGAAATAAATATTTCATAATATTCTTTCTAAATATATATATTTTAATATTTTTTTTAATACTCTAACGGAAACTAAAGTTGTGGAATAATTTTGTTCTTTTTTTCAAGCTATTACTTTTCAGACGGAATAATTTTCTTGATAATTAAAGCAGTTCGCGTGATGAAAGTTTCGTTGCATTTCTAAAGTATATATAGACTTTAATGCAGACGGAACATGTAATCATACATTCCATACATTGTCTAGTAGTTTTACGATGAACCTAATATGAGTCGTCTCATACTAAAATTTACAAGATGCGCTTTATACAGATGTTGATATTAATTTACACGTATACTAATAAATAAAAATTAATTATTAATAGTATATATTTGGTATTAGATTACTTTCAATAGAACATCAATGCATTGTAATCAATATCAATTATACAAATTCCATTTAATACAATTGAACGTCTGAGCAAAATCGTTATATATAAGCTCACGTCTCGCTTTCGAAGATCTTCACGTAGAATACCTGTTGAATTGCGGGTCATTCATCGTAATAGAAGCCTTCAATCGAATTATAGGGTATTCATTGAATTATCTGTGACCGATAGAACCGAATAGTACGTTGCATGTAATGGTATGACCTGGGAATGTAACGTTTATTGATCGGTGGTTGCAGCACAGCGATGCACTTCAACCCTATAAAACACCATTATACTCGTCTATATCTAAAGTATATTATATATATATATATATATATAATATCTATTTTAATTTTCTAATTTTATATGAATGAAAAAATCAATATTAAAATTTAAAAAAAAAATTCAGTAAGTTAACACTGGTTTCAGCGTGTTATATATGTTTTCAGTGACGTATCAGGTGTGTGTCCCGGTAACGAGTTCAGACTGTGTAATAAATTACGCAGTCATTTCCCCTGAAAATACTGTAAACTTATACATATGTGTTATTATTATGCAAAGATATTTTGAGGGTGTTTCAAAAATATTTAATTCGATTTATAATTATATAGAAAAATATCAACGATAAATTAAACTGATATATATACATTTATTTTTTTCAAAATATATTAAATAAAAAATTTGCAATTTATTTTGATAGTTCTGTATATAAACGTGTTTGTATACATTTTATAATGTGAATACATTCTCGTTGTTTTGCATTTTACTAAAGTTTACTGCATTCTTTCTCATGTTGAATATCAGCATCGGTTTCTTTTTTTTTAATCTGTAATTAATTCGATGTCCGGAATTTTACATTATACACATTTTTTGCAATGAAAAATGTTGAAAAACGTTAAATAAATTGCACGAATTCGTTATAGTCAGCTGTTGGTCTGTGAAACATTATATTATATAATATATAATATAAATTGTAATAAAAATATATGAGACGGTTGTTTTTTTTTTTCTTTTTGATATCATTTTTAATATATCGAAATATGAAAGTATTTTATTGATAATATCAGACATATGAGCCGATATTTTCGACGTTCATTATATAAAATACAAAATAAAATATATCGATGACGACGAGCGGCCAATTTCCGCTTTCTTTTTTCCATTTTCCATTTTCACCGCGTCATTTTGTCGCCTTTGTCGTCAAATGAAGATGCGTACAATACGCGAAGTGAAATAGAGGACGTGGAATATATATATATATATATATATATATATATATATATATATATATATATATATATGGGAGGAAAAATAAAGAAAAACGAATAAAATCGTCCTCGGCACTCTGGGGGTTAAAGCGTCCCTTTTGCGAAACAAAAGGTTTAGCGAGAAAATAAAGTAAATACACATAAGGCAGTGGCGTCACGTGCTCGTATTTATCTTATTTTCCTCATTTGATAAAGGAGACTATACACTTGTACATATTGATTTAGGTGAAAAAGGCTCTTGTTGTTTAATTCAATTCTGTGACATTTTTTATTTTGTTTATTCGAGTTTTTGTTAATGTTTAAAGCAACGATTTTGATTTGTTATAAATATAGAGATTGAAAATTTATTTATTTTTAAAATTTTTAGAAAACTTTTTCATCATCTTTTATATATTTTGCTATTATTTTTTGATTTATAATATATTAAAATGAAACTATTTTTTTTTTAATTATTTTGACGTGTTTCGAACTTTATAGCTTTTAACACATATCTGATAATCGATTTAAGAATGCTTTATAATATTATATTTTATATATAAATTTATTAATAAATTGAAACTATTTTAAAAAATTTGAGTGTTTTTAAACATGTAATAAATTAAATTGAAACAATTCACAATTTTCATCGATTCTGAAGGAGAATTATCTATTTTTTTTAATATTTTAATTTTTAAAAATTCATAGTGTTTAATACATTATTTTTTAACAAAATCAAATTAAAAATATATATATATATTTATTTTAAATATCAATTCAAAAAATTTTCATAATATTTTGGATCAAATATACAACCTTAAATTAATGAAAATATATCAAGATTAAAGTAAACTAAATTTTTATTATGAACAATATTAATATCTATATTTTATATAATAATTTCAATTTTATCATTGATTTCAAACGATAGTTTTTTTAATATAAAATCTTACATGATCAAATCCATAAAAAAGGACCAACAAACACATCAAACAACCAAATACACGTTTCAACTTATCCTTTCGTAAGAGTCGGCAAATATCGAAATCGACGAAACTTTTATTTTTCCAGAGAGCTTTCGCACATATGAACAACAAAACAAAAAAAAAAGCGGCACAGGAAGATACTTTGCGAGGATTTGGAGAATATTTTCGGTCCAATAATGGGGCTAAACCGTGGTCCGATAAACATTTTCCGGAAAGGATGAACTTTGCGCGTTTCGACTCATTTGAACCTGATCCGATTTGAGAATGCTTTGTTCGTGGGAAATATTCAGAAGGTCCGGAGCCTAGGATAAACGAATTCTAAGTTGACCACCCCGACCGACAACGCCGTATAACGAAAATAAGGGATGGATTTCGTAAATGTTATCATCGTACATACGAGGCTTAAATACGGAAAAAGGGTCTTATATATATATATATATATATATATGTGTGTGTGTGTGTGTGTGTGTGTGTATGTGTGTTTTTAACGCAACCAAAAACCGACGAACAAATAAATAAATAATTTATTTCAAATTTACGATAAAATACGATGAATCGTCATACATTGAGACTTGAAAAAATAAATTCTAATAATCCTATTAAAAATGCATATTAAACTATTGTAAATATAATAATATACTTTACTAATATATTTAAAGTGCTGTATATAATAATTAACTTGATTTTGAATTTAAAAAAAAAACAATGCCTTATATTATTAAATTAAATGCAATTATAGTATTTGCACTCGATATGTGCCATTTGCTCACCGCTAGGATTAATGGAAAAACTTTACTATTTTGAAACTATTTAATTTCTTTTTACAGAATTTTCATATTAAAATGACACTGAACTGCATTTTTGGCATTTTGAAACGTTGAGACTTTTTTAGTTCAAACTTGACAATCTTTCCAGAAAGACTACTAAAGATAAAATTTTTATTCCCTATAAATTTGGAATGATTATGAGAGCGATTATGTAGATCAGTATACCTCAATATATTGTTTTTTTAATCTAAAGCTGTTATAAATAAATATATAAAAAAACAGAGATATATAAAACGTCTCGAATGCAAAGGATTAAAATACTTTTGAATCGGTAACGTTTTAATTATATAATAATAAACACACAATATTTAATCATGAAAAATTCTTTTAAGTTTCATTACAAAGAACAAAACTCCACTATCCGCCGAAACATGCTTTCGCATGAAACAACTTAAAAAAAAAATCGCCACCACTGTTTTCAGCTACGATGTCGCTTACCGTTGTCTAGCCCCGAAGGCGTATAACTATTCAAACGGCCTTCGTACGCTTTTTCGCATTAATTCAACGACTTAGACCGCACATATGGGGCGAGTCCGTTCGAAAAATGGTCGCGGCATTACAAGGGTTTAACGCACTTTAAGGGTGCGAGCAATGGCTACGATTTTCGACCTGAAATTTGAGTTACGCCGTCGTAAAAGAGGAACGCAGATGCCAAAAATTATCCGTCGACCCTATCGTCGTACTTTTTACATACACACACGTATATTATAGCGGACATATATGCGTTCAGGGTAAAATAGGTCCCTGTTCCCGAACCACCCCCTGATTACTTTTCAATATTTGCCATAGAAAAAGCCCTTTGTCGTGAGGGTACGTGCGCTCGATTTTCGAGACACGAAAAGGCGATCCCATTATCTCGAAACGAAGCCTCCTCTTTTCAGTTTTTTTTCCCTTTCGTCTTTCTTTCTTTCTTTCTTTCTTTCCTTTTCTCTTTTTCTTTTTCGTCTTCTGCTATTTCTTCATACATACAGTAGGCTTCCGCTTTCAATATCATATAATATAACAATAATAATAAAGTATCGACGTTCATTTTTTTTTTTAATTTATATACTAAAATTTTTATCGAATTCAATTTTTTGTATTAATATTTATATATATTAAAAAACAAAATGACGTACTAAACTTTTCAAAATATAAATTATAATGCTATTTTAATTTATTAGATGATTCTTGAAATTTTTCTCAGCTATCAATTTCGAATTCTAATTATAAATATTTCTATATAAAATCTAAATTTTATATAATTATTTAAAATATTACTGACATATATTTTACTTCAAAAAGAAAACGTTTTTTTAATCAACTTCCGGATTGATTTTCTGTAGGCGGCGTCCCAAGATATATTTCCACATACACACACACACACACACATATATATATATATATATATATATATATTCACAATGGACACGCATTTGAAAATTCTTCTCGTTTCCACGTTCCAGTGATGCCGGTGCTCGATCGCGATCAAACCTTCGTCAGGAGTGCGTTTCCTGAAAGTCTTCCTGAAAGACTTCTTTTGTGTCGCTATATTGCCTTCGTGACGATTTGTGAAAAAAAATCCCAAATACCGTTTTTTTTAGATTCTCTTTTTTTTTACAACCCCCCCCCCCGCCCTCCGTTTCTCTCCTTTCTTTTCTTTGTTTGTTTCAAACAACACAACGGGTTCGACGTGAAGACGATATGACAAAAAAATCTATATATCAATATTTTTTTTTCTTTGATTCTTGTTATATATTAAAATTTATTTGTAAATTTCAAAAACATAAATAGGATGTCAAAACATATACAACGGTACAAAAAAAATATTAAATATCGTGAAACTTATTTTAGTTTAATTTCATCAGTCTGCATAGTTTAACCGGGATTCAAGTTTAATCAATTTGCCAAAGGAAAATTTGGGAGCTTTGGAGTTAACAACTTCTTTGAAGATGTTACTTAGATACAACAAATAAGCTACTGTTGAAAACAACGGAAACTTAACTGCTGAAAATTTTCGCATAATCAAATTATAAAAATGCTTAAAAAAGTTATATAATTTTTTTCGGATTATTTATTAAGATATTAATATAGGAAAATATTTTTTTATTCATTTAAATAGAGAAATAATATGATTGACTATATCTAAAAATATTTGATATATATATATATATATATATATATATATATATATATATATATATATATATATATATATATATATATATATATAAAAGAGAAATTTTAGATAAATTCAGTTAGCTACTTTTTTATTAAAGGCAAAAGTGACGCGAGCTACGCTTTGAGAAACACTACACTGAATGACTCCGTCGCTTCTTTGTGAAGAAAAAAAAAACATTTCTTTTTCTCTCACTTGAAACGAAGAGCTTTTAATTGCATTGTCTTTTTTAAAAATGGCGAGAAAGCGTGTGAGCAATCAACCGCCATAGAAAAGAACAAAGCCTTTTCGTTTTGAAAAGGAAGAACAAATGAATCTGAACCTTAATTAAGCGCTCGTTCAAATCGAGAATTTCGCGAACGGGGTGCTCTATACCCCGTTGTGCATTCGCAATGAAAAAAAAACTCACAATACAAATATATATATATATATATATATATATATATATATATATATGTGTGTGTGTGTGTGTATGTGTATTTATATATATACATTGGATTTGTATGTGATGCACGATTTTAAGTCGGTCAGAAAAGCTAGTCCGGTTGCAATATCGACCCACATTCCATTTTGGGGTCGTTGAGACCTCCTTCATATGACGGCTTTCATGCGAATGCCTCGAGGGTTGAAGCAACAGATCTGTGAATGTCGCATCGCTATGAAAAATCAACATGTGCATCCCGTAACGAATTCCTTTTCAAGAGCTGAAAATTAAAAACTCACATTCTTATTCGAACCACTTTTAAAATGGCTATTTGGATTGGAATGAAAATTTTTCAAAAAAAAAAAAATATTATATTGTTCTGTCTTTTATACGTCTAAAAAGCAATATTGTCTGAATAAAGCGACCCGTGACTTTATTTTTTTTTTATTTTTGAACAATCATTTCTTTTTCAATACAGGATTAATTAACTGTAAAAAAATATAACAACATAAGTGAACATACATAGACATTTATAAAATGAACAATTTTACTAACCACCATAAGAAATTAATACTCAATTCACAGGATTTATTTATATAAAAATAAATATTTTGATTTTGAAAACGAAACGAAAAAAAATTAATAAATTTCAATTTTTATGTTCACTTAATATATTATAAATTTAATTTTATAATCACAGTTGATAGACGAAGTTATATATTATTTTATCGCATGTGATATTTTTGAAATTCTTTTAAATAACAAACATGGATTCGCTCCAGTAAATTTAATTCGTGTTTACAGTCACTGATTATGTTTTGTTTTATGAATTTATATCTACACTTAACACACTACGCTTAACTTCACTTGAAAATTTCGCTATAATATAAATATCATATATAAAATTAAATTATAATATTATTTTTAAAAAAACAATACTTTGATCGTTATAATAATTATTATTAAGTAAAATTATATATTTTATAAATTTATATAACATTTAATTGACTAAGTTGATGAATAAATATATATTTAGCAACAACATTTCGTTTAAAATGTGACAGTAGAAATCCACTTGTTGTCACTCCATGTCATTTTATAAAATTTTGCAATCATAACATTAAATTTATATAATTATTAACATCCGAAATATCTACTAAATCCTGAATAACATGTCAGAAGGGAAGGTTGAGAAAAATTCGTATAAGATATATAAAATATATTTTCTTTTTATGAATATAATTTAATTCAAATTCAACGTGATGTATTATTTTTTCGTCAAGTATACGAAATTAAACATTTTTCTTTTACGATTCGGCCAAAAAAAATAAAAAAAAAAAAGAGAGAAAAACTCGCAATGTCCCGTCACGCGAAAGATTTGCTGTTCTTCTAGGTCGTCCCGCGTTGCGCGTGTTAAATAAAAAAAAAAAATATCCGCCGTATTTCGACGTTTCATTCTCGTTTAGTGCGAATTACGCGAAACGAGCCTTATTCTTGCGGCTCTTTCTTCTTGATGGATCGTTAAAATATTGGTTTCGTCGGAATTTCCACGAGCCGCCCTATTGTTTTCTTCGAGCCCAGGCGACAAAAGAACGCCCGAATGATCCTATTTCGCTAACAAAAGGTGATGTCTGTATTCGCAGATTTGCTTTAAGCCCCGCATTACGGAGCGAAAAACTGTCATCGTGTCGAAAATTGAAAATCCACTGGGAAAACAATACAAATGAGCACAAAAAGTATCGTATTTTGTTTGGATACATCATAATATATACACACATATATATATAAACATATAGGCGAAAGCGGTTATTTTATATACTATTTTTTTATTTTATTTTTTTGTTCGGATCTTTTCCTCTCGTTAAATAAGATAAAAACGACATTAAAAGGGCGAAGGGAAAAATTCGACTAGAAATATGTCTTTCTTCCTTCCAGTTTCTTTCGTACCAAGTCAACGTTATGACCGCATAAATAATAAGAATATGCGAACATCATCACTATTTTAATCCCCATTTTTATCCGTTTATAGTTTATTCGTATGTATGTCGGCCAATTGCTCACCCTGTACACCGATGTTTCTAAAACTTTTTATTTTATTTTAAAAAATATGATTTATAAAAATCGTTTTAATATTTAAAGAAATTTCTTACAAAAAAAAATATTAAAAACCTAACATATTCTATTCCTACCGCGCTCGGTCAAAATGACCGGTCTATAAAGCAGCTATTCTAATCTAAATAAATAAAATAACGATATATATTTCATTATATACATATTTTAAAAATAGATATAAAAAGTTTGATAGCGATACGATGACATTAAAAAGTGAAAAAAATTAAAAATTGACCGATAGTAGTTGGTAGGTTTAGTATTGAAATTATTTACATAAAATAATCACTATTTTTATATCATTATATATAAATATTTTCTAATAAATGTAAACAATTTATACTATAATTTTATTTGGAAATTTATTAAATTCTCGTATTATTAATCTATAAATTTAAAAATATAATTATGTTCCTTGTTAGTTGGAGGAACTTATTTTCGTTAAAATTCCCAAGCTTTTTACCATCGTTTATTTTGTATTCTTTAAAGCGACTTTAAAAAAGTCAAAAAACGCGCTGCCCTGCGTGCGAACAGAATTCATTGAAGATTTCCATTTTTTAATATATATATATATATATATATATATATATGTATATATATATATATATATATATATATTTGGATATTCTTTGGAAGAAACGAGACGAGTTCCATATCTGGATAAAAGAGAGGAGGAACATTTCGAGCTTAAGCTTTTCGATTTTCCGCAAGAAAGAAAAAAAATGGCCGGGATTTGTCTTTTTTTCCGACATTATTTTTTTTCTGTTCAAACACGCGGCAGCGAAGAAAACACGCGTAAAAGTGGAAGTTCGCCCTTGCTGATCTGAAAAAAAAATCGTGAAGCGTTTACGCGCGGGGATGAGTTCTTCAGAATGTTGTAGAACCTTTGAATACAAAAAAAAATGTTAAAATTATTCGAATCATAAAAAAGCGTGTATACACGTGAGTATAAACTTTCTTATGTTTTCCAAAATTTTTTTTCGCTCGTTTTTCCACTTTTTTGTGTCTTTTTTTTCAATAAAAAGATGAAGAGAGTTGTAGTACGTCGCGGAAAATCGTGCGATTTCAGTGAGTTTTTCACTCGTGGACGTTTTCGACGATGAAAAGAGAGATGGAAAAACCTAAACGAGAACGGCTAAACAATAGTTTAGTTTTCGCTGTAAAGGAAATGAATGGGAAATGATATCGCTTTCCACGCGTCAAACCTCCATTACTCATGGTGTTTATATGTAAAATATCTCATATAGAAAAATTTTCTTTTTTTTCCATAACATTGCCCCCTCCCCATCTCCTTTTCAACGTGCTCGTGATAAATATTCGATTAATTCACACGTATAATACTGATTTCTTTTTTTTGCAATAAAAAAATGGAACTTTATATTATAAAAAAATATTTGTAAACTTTAAGAATATTTTAAAAATATTTTTTTTTATAATTAAATTCTATTAAAATTAATTCTTAAAAAAAATAAACCATATAGATCAGTTAATAATATGTTGATTTGATATTCAATAATGATAATTTAAGATATGTTCATATTTTTTTTTACTTTTCAGAAATATTTTTATTTAAATTTATAATAAAATAATTCAAAAAAACAGCAAAAAATAACTTAAAATTAAAATTTATTTATATTTGATAAAATTTTATATATATTTTTTTTGAGTAAAAATTCTTTTATAGTTTGTAAAGTTTAATATGAAACAATTCTCGGTTATATGTACTTTTTTTTTCAATTCAAATATATTAAATAATATAATAACTATGATATATATATATATATATATATATATATATATATATATATATATATATTATTGAAAATGTCATGTCATACGTGCGTATATTTGATATTTGATTTGTATTATTTGAAAAAGCAAAACTCAAAATATCTATATCCAATAGAACGGAAGTAATGTAGCTCATCAGCGTGAAAGCCTTCGAAGCATACGATGTCAACTGTCTCCTGAAAATATAGACACGTACACCAGAACAAAAAGCCTTACACTTGCGAACGTTCACTTATACGCTGACATACAATAAAAACGTGTCGGCGAAAGCACAAAGAGTACATGTGCACAAAGCTTGCTTTTCCAGCGAATCATTCCAGCCGGTATACATTTTGGTATATAATCGTGACAATTATTGTTATCTTTCTATGCACGATTTGATTCATCTCAACACTATCGCTGCCGAGTCATAATGCCATATCTATTCACATGGCAATATTGATATTCTATACTTAAAACATTTATTAACAATGAGATTTTCTAATGGATTTGTTTATATCTTGAAAATACATGACCTATTTTAAACCGTATAAAAACAATTTATTTTCAATACATGTATATTAGATAATTTAATTCCTTTCAATGTTTACTATTCGTTAACAATATGATCTGGAAAGAATCTTTTAATGTTTTGTTGCGCTTCTTTTCTTCTTTTCTTTTTGTGGAAAATTTTTATGTCAACCTGCGTTAACGACGCGACGTTAACTCAAATATTAGCAACGAGTGCTTTCGTTAACTCAGAAAGAGTAGAAACGTGTAGTCTTTAAAAAAGAGATAAATATCTCTCTGAGCTTTTGTGGTCGGGGTAAAAGCTTCCACAACACTTATTTGTCGTCTCTTTCTAGCGTTATATGTATTTGTTGTTTTCCTTGTCGCACACATATACTAACATTCCATTAGAAAGTCCATTTTTCCGCAAGAAATATAACTCGGTTTCGTTTTTTTTTTATACATCACCTTATGCTACATATAGGAAAAAATCGTTAAATAATATTATATTATTGTAATTATATCAGTGTTTCTCAAGTTGTCATTATTTTTATTATTTTAAATAAAATATTTTTTTTATAACATATTGCGATATTATAAATTCAAAAATTTAGTAAACAGAGATCAACAACCTTTTATTTGCTGAGAAACATATCATTAATTATTTATGATTATAGCGTATTGAATCGACATATCAAAATATTATTATCATAAAACAATTTGTTACTCAAATATTAACAATATATAATTTATACATTAAACTGTTTATCTTATCCTAAATATTATGGTAAATTCAATAATCGTATAAATAATATTACGCAAATAATCCTTAATAAAAAAATATATTAAATTAAGAATATATTTTCATTTTAAATGTGTTCTAAAAAAGTACATTAGTACAAAAATATAAATATAAATATAAATTATATTAAAATTGAAAATGTGTGTGAGGAAAATATTTTTAACGCTTTTCCGATTATTGAAGCTGAATTATATAGTAACAAATAAAGCGAAATCGCCAAATTTAATAAAACGATGTGACATATGTCGCTTTAAAAATTATATTTTATTAAATATTTACTCGAATATATTGCTGAATAAAAAAAACGTATTGAATTCGATTAGTTATTTTATATACATTTTCAATTCTGAATTTGACATTTTTATGTAAAATAACGAAAAAAGAACAAATCGTTCACATATTAATATATATATATATATATATATATATGTGTGTGTGTGTGTGTGTGTGTGTGTGTGTGTGTGTGTGTGTGTGTGTGTTGAATAGTTG
The DNA here is from genome assembly GCA_024500535.1 of Leptonema lineaticorne. Classification (NCBI taxonomy): domain Eukaryota; kingdom Metazoa; phylum Arthropoda; class Insecta; order Trichoptera; family Hydropsychidae; genus Leptonema; species Leptonema lineaticorne. The sequence goes on along the minus strand of JANIJI010000030.1, from coordinate 5,775,128 downwards.
TGTGAAAGTTTTGAAAAATTACCATAGATGACATTTTAATATGAAAATGCTTTTTTTCGCTTTTCTTCAAAGATGTCGTCAATGTGATAGTTTTTTTTAAATATATATTATACATTAAATAAAAATTTTAAAATTATTTCAATATAATTACGATAACTTAACTTTTTATTTTGTCATTAATAGTTTAAAATAAACATTATATCTGATTATGGACAGAATTACAAAAAAATATATATAGATTTTAAACAACAACACCCAATCTTCATAAAATTAATTATTTAAATATATATAACGAATTTTAGAATATACAATAATATTATATATTTGAATTAATGCCAAATATATTTGATTGAATTATAATTAAATGTCTATAATACAAATATTATTATTATCTGTTGTTGTATTATATTATATTTCCATATAAAGGATTTTAATTAAATTTTATATTAATTTTATAGAAAATCGGAGGTTGGGGCGGTATAAGAGCATGGTGTGTTGCATGGTGGCATTCAGGTCGAGAAGACTATGATGAAGATGGAGAAGAACCTTCGGATATGGGTTATGCTACGCCAGTTTCAATAGAAACACCTCTTCAAAGTTCAGTATCCAGGTGGGAAAAATATATTAATTATTTTAATTTAATTCAAAATATCGTTTAATTTCTTAAATCATAAATAAAATGTTATATTTAAGTAGTTAACATATATTTTATAATCGAAATTAGGTGTACATCTTTGAATGTGATAAGAGATCCATATGCAAGTCGTGGCGGACAAGCTGTCGGTTCAGTTGGAGAAAGTGGAGCATCACCATTAAGACCACCTCCAACAGCACCACCAGCTTCAGCACCAAGAGACTGTCGAAGTCTACCAGCAGCCAGATCAATGTCCACCGATTCAGTCTATACAATCTTAATAAGGCTACCTCCCGACAATACATCATCGGTCGATCCTGAACGGGCACCAAGCATCAAAATGATACACGAAGATATACCACCAACATCAAATAGAACTGTCAAAACACCTCAACCACCTCATAGAGGCGACAGCGAATTCAATCTGTCATTAAATCCATCAGGTGGACAGAATCATTTAAATAGAAGAATGTCACAGGTGCCAGATATAAGAATACCGTTGAATGCTAAGATAATTCCTAAACAATTGGCAGGTAAAACGACGTTATTAGCCGCTCATACAAAACAACAAGCTAAGAAAAAGAAGAAATCACAAGAGAAAAAACAGGAAACTAAAGCTGCGAAAACACTATCCGCCATTTTATTATCGTTCATCATAACATGGACACCATACAATATATTGGTATTGATAAAACCTTTGACAGTATGCGCTGATTATATACCGCAAGAGTTGTGGCATTTTTTTTATGCCCTGTGCTACATCAATTCCACAATTAATCCAATGTGTTATGCATTGTGTAACGCTTCATTTAGAAGGACATACGTTAGAATATTAACGTGTAAGTGGCACAACAGAAACAGAGAAGCAATGGTTAGAGGAGTTTACAACTGAACCTAAATATAATGGACCATGCGATATCGACTGATGAGCCGTTCGCGTTATAAATATTATATATAATATTTACAAATCTGTGAAAAAAAAATCGAAATCTATCCACGCAAATAGTAAAAAAAAATTCGATAGTTTATAAATATCAATTTTTGTTCTATATTTTTCATATTAGAGTTAAAATGACGTAAGTGTTTACATTGCTAATATATGTTACCTCAAATGTCGATGCTTATGTCATAAAAATTCATTAACGGCTCAAAATGATCCACTCTACTAAAAAAAACAATATAAAAATTAATTCAATAATATTTTTCAAGTTGTAGCGTGCTTACGATCAGCGAGCGACTCATCAAAAATCGTTGTCGCATTCATTGTAATTAGATTACGCTAATTAAAATATTACTAACTACTTCGATGTACCTAATGTTCCCAGTGCTCAAAAAAAAATGTTTTCTGTATCGTAATTTAAAGAAAAAATAAAAAATAAATAAAACTATAACTATGTCGATCTACGTGAACCCTCTTTTTATGTGAAAAATGTGATGTAATTAATTATTACATTTATAAAATGACATTTATATGTGTATTGTGTAAAGAGAAATATGAAAAAAAAAATTTTTGACATTCATATCTATATATATATATATATATATGTATGTATGTATAGTGAACCCGCATTGAAATAATCAAACTTAAGACCAAATAAGTTTTCACTGTAATTAATTATAAATAATTATATAGTAAAGTTAAAAAAGAAATCATTGAACAAAGAAGGAAGGGTTCATACTAATATATATATATATATATATATATATATATATATATATATATATATATATGTATGTATGTATGTATATATATACATATATGGTATATATATATATATATATATATATATATATATATATATATATATATAACAAAAAATCTTGATTATGTGTCATTTTTATAATAATCATATACAATTTGTGAATTATGTGTATTTTGGATATTGATGTGTAACGTTTAGAGAGATTTACATTTTTATTTTAAATCTAACTTTAATATTTACAGTAAGTAGTTAACGATCTAAAAATGCTACAAAGTATTGTATACACACATACACATACACACGCGCGCATAAAATTAAATATATGTTTATTCATATTGATATATAAATGCGAAATAATAAGAAAAATATATTATTATTATAGGTTGTATATAATTTATATGGAATTTCATATATGTATTTTTATCGTTTATAGCGTAAAATATGAATGATTATTTTTCGCCTTTATATTATATATAATGATGATAAAAAAAAAATATGTCAAATGTATGTCTTATGAATTTCAAAACTGCTAATACTTCTAATAATTAGAAATATTCGATTGCTTTTAATTTTTTGAATATTAAAAGCGTGTTTAAAACGTGAGAGTAATTTTTAACCCTTGCAAATCTTATGATAGTTATTATCCATTCGTAGACATTTAATTGCTAATATAATAAAACAAAAATTATATATATATATATATATATATATATATATATATATATATAATATTTCTGATATCATAATATAATTATTAGCAAATTTTAAAAATATACTATATAAATATTTTCAACACATTTTTACATTAAACGTCTTGCAATAAAAATTATAGTTTTATCCGTTGAAAAATTCTATAATATTTTAATTTTTTATGTATATAAAAAAATTCATGCATCATATAAAATTTTTCCTTCGAAATGCAGTATTATATTTTATATTGAAAAGCACCTGTTTATGGGTTGAATATATTGACATTTCCTTTTACTGTTGCACCTTTTACATCCCTGACAACTCAAAGTAAACATTTTCCTTGCATTCCCGAGGGATATCACAGTATACAATATATTTCCTGTGGAAATAAATTTTCCTCTTTAAAATTTCAAACCGAGTTTTTCATATATTATATAGACACAAAGAAAATTCAATTTAAATAAAAACAGTATTAAAATTATGCTATTAATTAAAACAATTATGATTGTAAATTTCTAATATAATAAAACATTTTTTTATTAGTTATTATATAAATAATTTTCAATGCATTATATTTAATATTATTTGATAGATTTGATCTTTTAGATTTTTTTTAACATCGAAAAATATATTATTATTCATATACAGTATATATATTATAACAAAGGTTCAAACCGTAATTTTTTGTTAAAAATAAACTGTAGGATTTGTTAGGGTTATTGATTAAATTGCTATTTATTAAATTATAAAATGGAATATATATATATATATATATATATATATATATATATATATATATATATATATATATATATATATATATATATATATATATATATATATATATATATATATATATATATATATATATATATATATATATATATATATATATATATTAAACATTAAAAACGCACGTAGAAAATATAAACCCCGACTGTATAATTTATAAAAAAAATAATTTAATATATTTGTACGTAATATGTGGTATTTGAATATTATTTACTATTATAGTATTTATATATATATAGATGTAATCATCGATAATTTCGTTTTCTGTATAAAATTAATAAACAGAAAAATGAAAATATTCATGATTCGCGTTATAGATTCACAAAAATTATACATGTTCATAAAATTGGTGTCATTTCATAGTGCGTTAAGTCAGTTTTTAAATTAAAAATGAAAAATATATATTATAATATATATTAATATATATTAATAATATATATATAATACAAATTACACCAAAAATATATACAATACATATATGATATATAAAATATATGTATTGTGTATGCCATTGACCAAATATTACTCAAGGCATTTTGCCTGTAATTAATAAATAAAATGAAAATAATTTAAAAAAAAACACCCTGTAAAATATTGCACAATTTATTTGATTAGTAACTTCGTGTAGATATCGTGTTTTATTTTTTTTTATTTCGTAATCAAAATATTAATAGAATCATCACGCCGTTGAATGTAAAATTATTCAAAAATAAATAAATAAATAAAAGTAACGATATTTAAAAAAAGTGGTGTAAGTATGATGTAACATTATGACTGATCGTATAAGATTTTTTGTATTTTTTATTATTAATATTAAAAAAAAATAATAAACAAAGTATTCATAGTAATATCTGTGTAAATGGAAGAAACGTGTGGATCTAAAATGAATATAATGTGTATGTAATTCGTGTGCTTTGGTAATTATTTATCTTTCGAATCATTCGCAGTGCACTAATATTTTTTTGAGAATGTTCACATATTGTGATCATTTTCATTTTATGAGGAGTGTTTAATGATATATATATATATTTTATTTTAAACATGAATATATCGATCTTACATGTTAAATTTATATTCTAATCCATGATAGATAATATTATTTCAATCTATACATCATAGAAAATGTTTGTTATACATTATATATAACTTTTGAGTGCTTTGTTAATATATTTTACCGCATCACATCAAGCGATTAATATAAACTGTATTGTGATTTTCACTTTAAACCATCGTCGTTTTTCCACTTAACTTTATTGGACATTGAACACTCCTCGAAAAATGAATTACAGTACTCATTCTTTCACCAAAAAAAAAAAAATGAAAAAGAAAAGACAAACGTGATGTAACCTCGAAGAAACCACTAGACTTGATGTGCCATCTTGTCAATGTTGGCACACATTTAAGAACACTCATAAAATTTTATTACATTTTACACAATTACTGTCCTTTCAGAACTTTCAATTTAATCAAAATGAAACTAAAGATATAAACCGTAAACGATAATACTAAATAAATATCCGATACATAGTAGAAAAATAATTAAATAATCAATTAACTGTGAAAAATTCAAATCGTATTAATTTTATTCATCGTAAATAATCAAGAATATATTGAATGTGTTCGAGATATTTTGACAATTCACCGATTAAAATTAATTATCATTTATTTTTTTTTAATTTTCTATATATATATATATATACTAATGACGTGTTTGAAATTCAATTAATTTTAATTTTCATTCTAATAAACTATCGTCTGAGCTTACGGTTAATTTTAATTTTTCATATATATGAACGACATGGTATATTGGATAGAAATCGATCGGATAGGCTTTTCTATGAATATTATTATTCTGATTTATATTTTTTAATTTTCAAAAATAAAATTAACTACGTGATTTAATCAACCGAATTTCGCGGAAGATACTTTTTAATTATATGTATTAAAAATAAACATATATATATATATATATTATATTTAAGGCACCTATATATGTATTATATATGGTATAACTCTAATGCTACTATTAGCCTATTTTGTAACTTGAAAGTAGTTGTGTAGTTAGAGAAAAAAAATACTTAAATAAAGGTTTAAATGTGGAATTGATGTCTTCGTAGGTGACCTGTGAATGAATATTAAATGTATTATAAATATTATAAAATCCGCTTATTTTATTTTATTAACGATTTCTTTTTTTTTTTGTATGAAATTTTGGATTCGTTTCTTTTTCACACGTAAATAAAATATTTATGTTTTTATAACAAATCGTATATAAAAAAAGCTCAATTCGTATAAATTACGTTTCATATTAAAAAATCTCTTATAACACGATATTTTAGCGAAATTTTCAGAACACGTTTTTAATATATTTGTAATATATAAAAATACAAATATAAAAACGAATGCAAAATTCTTTAAAAATTATTCTTCCATACGTTTTAGATATATTATTTTAATATATATATAAATTAAGATTTTAATATAATAAATAAATAAATAATTTTGCTCATTTAATATTTTTATTCGTCGTTTTTTACAAACACAAAATTTGTAATATAGAATCGAACGATTTCAAAAATAATCTATTCGTTTATTAAATAGAAAAATGGACGTCGATCGTGTTTTACGTCTTTTTAAAATATTTAATATGATAGAAAAAAATACGAATAGTTTATTTTCGAAATCTACCGATACAATTATATAGTAATATTGTTTATTTTATTTTTTTTTTAATATATATAAATAACAATTAAATAAGTTAAAACAATGTGCCAACTTATTCGCAACGATTTTAATATACAATATATTATGTACTATGTGCGTGTGTATGAAAAGCACTTTTTTCACGTAATTTTTTAGTATTAAAAAATAATAATAATAATTTATAAAATTTGACAATCTTCAAATGTATTACGCATTATTTACCGTTTTATTTTGTATTTTTTTATATTATTTATATTATGATTTCGCGGTCGATTATTAAGAAAATATTCATCGTGTACGTAAATACATATATAATATAATAGTAAATTCAAAAGTATGTATTGTTTTGAATTTGAAAAAAAAAGTATGATAATTTTGAAAAATAGTAATTATATTTTTATTTTAATATATTACATAATATTATTCGATATTTTTAAAACTCTTTTAATTTGAATTTTTGTGGGAAAATTATTATATTAATCAAAATACAAAGACATATATTGATGGAATAAAATTACTTTTTTTTGAAATGTATCATATTTTTTTCATATTCTAAACGATAATTTCTTTTGAGAAATCCTATAAATGTGTGTAATGTTAATTTTGACAATAAAAAAAAACATGACAAATTCGATTAAATTTAAACATGAAAAATAAAAACACTGCATCACTGTCACAAGATAAAAAAGAAAAATCAACTATTTAATTTTGATAATACACGTGAAATTCAAACAAAAAAAATGATATTACCAAAAAGTAAATCGACATATTCAACGTACTATATAAATGACAGGAAAAAAAAATAATGATATGTAAGTAAAAATATTTTATTACTAATAACGATATTAACATTTCACTATCAACCAACGACGCACATTTAGTATTTAAGCTAAATTCAATGAGAAATAAAAAAAAAATATTAACAAAAATGATTGAAAAAATAAAACCATTAAACTGTATAAATTTAAGTGTAAAACAAGAAATATATGTGTACATTAACTATTTTTAAATTGAAAAAAAAAAGTTTAATTGAGTAACACGTATTTTTTAAGTGTTGCTTGTATGAATGGCGTTCAACGCAACTTATTTAACAAACGTGTAACTAAATTATATTAAAAAAATACATATATATATATATATATATATATATATATATATATATATATATATATACATATTATATATATTAATAAAAAATATTATAATACATAATATATACATATATATATAAAATTTGTAAATCATGTTAATATAAAAGAAGATAAATGTTGTTTTGTATATAATATAAAATGTGAAAAATAAAACGTGTTTTTGTAATCATCCTAAGTTGTGTTTGTTTTAAAGATTTTTTTTCAATTTTCTATTTTTTTTCCTTTTACTTTGAATATATAATTAAATACGATGAATGTACTATTATTATTATTATTTTGATTAATTATAGTATTTTATTTTAATCGATTATTTCAGGCTTAACCAAGCACCAATATTGATTTATATATAATAATAATATTATTTGAAACCATACAATAGAAGCGGTTCGTAATTTAAAAAGCGAAATAAAATTGAGTTCAAAGCAAATTGATTTAGTTGAAATCATTTAATTAAGCTTTGAAATTTTTATACCAGTTGCTTATTTTCACTTTTCATTAATAATATAAGTCTTAAATTTGAGTATAGAATTATTAATTGGATTTTATAAATGAGTTTTTGTCATATTAAAGCTTAAAACAAATCAATACATATAAATAATATAATTATTGCTTAAAATTTAATTAGAAAAAATATTAATTTTAATTTGTAAAAAGAATCTTATAAAATTTTCTATCATTTTCAATTACGAACTGCCACTATTCTTAAATATTTTTTTTTTAATAATTCAAAATTATTTTACACAATATGAATAGACATCAATATTTTCACACTTTAATACAAAATTCTGTTCACCCTGTATATCACATCACCTATGACAATCGTTTATAAAAACTTTTGATTTAATCTTATTTCTAAAAAAAAAAAGAAAATTATAATAAATTCAATGTCTTTTATAAAAAAAAAAATTAAGCAGTCACACCATGTTCTTCAGCATTTATTATATTTTTAATTTCAGTCATGCCTTTTGTTGGTGATTGTAGAATATCATCCTGAAAACGACAAAAATCATAAAATATATAAACATAATAAAAAAAATGAAAGTCGATAGAAAATTTTCATAATTCATAAATATATCTCATATTATTAATAAACTGTGAGCAATTTTTTATTTTAATTAAAAATACTTACAACTTCAAAGTTATCATCTTTTGTACCGTTTATCATTTTAGTCATTTGTCTACTGACTTTATTAGCGGATGCAATTCGACTTTGCAATATCTACGATAAAACGATAAAAATAAATAAATACGACAATAATATTATAAATATATCAAATATAATAATTACGTCTTGTCTTCTTTTCTCCGCCGATTCTAATTTATCTTGTAACTCCTGAAGAGTCGGAGTCGGAATATCCGTCGTGTTCAATCTTTGCAGTCTTTTTGGTGGTCGAGGCGGATATTTTTTCACTAAACCGTTTGTGCCATCGTTTTTATCTTCACTTTCACTATCCAAAGATATTTCAAAAGCGAGGGCTAAAATTAAAATTAAATAAAAATATTATGTGACGCTTATAAAATTATCATAATTTTCCTTTATATATTAAATTTATATATAATACTTACGAGGTTTAACAGGAACTTGATTTTCCGCCAGTACTTCTGTAGGAATATCATCGTCAGATGCTCCCGTTGGAGGTGGTCTGGTTTCTGGTAAAGATTGTTTACCATTAACTTTAGATCCATCACCTTCTACGACACTCGATGGTGCTGATGAACCACAACCCATTTTTAAATAATAATCTTATTTTTTTTTAATAAAAAATATCCTATTAATAATTCAAATTAATCAAAATCACTATATAAATATATCAATTTTTAATAACCATAATTTTAATTATATAGTCCGATATTTTTACACTCAATTTCAAAATTATTTGTAATTTGATCTGAAAAGAAAAAATATATATATTATTAAAAACATTTAATATAACGCATATTTCGTAGAATAAATGAATAAGAGAACGAAATATATAATATTGATTATATATATATATATATATAAAAAAATGTGAACTTTGAAAAGGGAAAATTCAGGGACAATTTCGTCAGCTTTTAACAATGTAATATGCAAATGTTACTCGGAAAATATTTATAAAAGTGCTTATGCAGAATATTTCCAAAAATACGGTACTCGATTCCGGGAAAACGTATGAAAAATACCCGGTTCACATCTATTAATCGAGATTTATATGATGGGAAATCAGACTTGTAAACTTTGGCACATGAAAATTTTTATTTTCACGATAAAAACCCACGCTTTTCTCGAAAAAATGCGTATATGAAAATATTCCCTCTATTTATAGGAATTTTCATAGTGAATATAGTTCTAAGTATTATTTTTTTTTGATCATATAACATCAATATTGAAAAAATATATTATAATATATAATTTCATATCTTTACAAATCAATAATTATATTTTAAAATTTATTATATTCGAATAGTTCATAAAGTACACCTTTTTATATATAAAAAGTTTAAATATATTAAAAATATTTAAACTAAAAAATATAAATGACTTAATAAAAAAAATTGATATAAACTTGTACTGATATAAAAGTAGATCTTTAACCGTTTAAAATACGGTGAAAATTTTCTATTATTCTGTCGATTTATTTGATGTTCAAAAAAATATATATATACAATATATTAGGTTTTTTTTCTTTATTTTACTCGTTAAATAATAGTCAAATAACTATTCTTTATTTTTTACTATTCCACGATATAAAATCGAACTAATGTTCCGCATTATAAAATGGATGTGAAAAATCGACATTTACGATATGTCAACATAAATAATAAATAGTGTTAATAAATCAAATTTTATTGCGCACTTTATATTCACACGTATGTAGTATACAAATCTAATTGTTTAAAAATCGATCGGTTTAGAAAATATACAAAAAAAAAAACGATATTTTAAAACACAAAAAAAAAATTTTCTATAAATTACGTCTCAATTATAATATAAGTAGGAAAAAAAATCCTATCATTTTATTTTTAAGTGTAATAAATTATACTCGATTATGATTGTTCAAAATTTAAGACAATTATCTCAAATATTTCAATGAGTCAAAAAGATAGTCTAATTTAAATTTATGAAGAGATTCTTTGCCAAATTGTAGTCAGGAAATATATAGATTTAAATCCGTGACATTTCACATAAATTCTACTCTAAATTTGTAATAAGATAAAATAAGCATTCTTGAAAAAGTTGATAATAATATATATTTATATGTATACATATATATTTATATCGAACGAATCATAAAATGGACGTTTTTATTATTCCGCAATATAATATTGAATTTTTAAACAAAATTACATATTAAGGAATCAATTTGATTACATTAAACTTTCATAATTGTTCTAGATACGGTGTTGACTGTATTTTTTTTTTCATATTTTCAAATGCGAAAATTGTATATTTACCTTATAAATTATACATTTTATTCGTATAATTTTTTATATTTATATATATATATTTTTTTTTTCGAGTGACTCGTTGATATTTTGACAGGCTTTTTTTTTCGCTGTCGATACAATAAATTTGTTCGTTATCAACGTATTTCATCGACAAATCACTCGAGGAAACAAGCGAAAAGTGGGTCAAAATATCGCCCATTCTACCACCCTGTAGATAGTTCTCGACTTTCGTCCAATATTCGTATTGTATGCGCGATTTATCTATTCAATATGAATTTCGATCAAACGGATAAAATATTGCGACGATTTATCAACGATACTTGAAATACGATGTTAATAAAAACAAATATAATTTAAAATATATATATATATATATATATATATATATAATGTATGAATGTCGAGGATGATTCCTGTGTAACGTTTTACCTATTTTTCGCACTCGTAATACGTTATTGAAAATCGATTTTATTCCGAGAACCGATTAGAAAGGCGAAAAATAAATTTCGAATAATTTCATTCCCGCCATACTTTTGTGTGTAAATCTGAATAGAATACGAAACGATCGATAGTCAAAATAAAAAGCACTCGATTTTATGTAACGTAAATATATCTATTTTCATATTCTGTAAATATTTTTTCGACGATATAATAGCCGACTAATACTTGGTCGTCTTCGATATATTGATACGTGTGAATATAAAATATGAAAAATCATATTTATATTTTTTAATATGTATTAAAAATTAATCGTTTAATAATGAATTTCTTTCTTGATTTTATTCTGACGTGGGTTATATTTGATTCGAAATTTAATAACGTGCGATATTCATCCCTTGAAATGTGGTCGTGGCACGTTCAGTCCGTTTAATTAATGTCGTTTTTCGATATTTAATTCAGGATGCAAATATTGTATATCGAGTGGGCGGATATTAAGAGTAGGCTTCGGCATCATCAGCATTCAAATTATTCCGTTGGAAAATTTTCCACCCCCCACGAGTCATAATTATGCCCTTTATAACGCGAGGTGTCCGTGAAAAATTCCTATCGTTTTTGCTCATCGAGAGAGAATATGATATTTATATATATATATATATAAATATATATAATGGTAAATAATTATTTTCACTCCCCCTTTTTATCCCCTTTCCTATTTATTTATACATTTTCTAAATCGTAAATTATTCGAAATGCTTTGAAAAGTACTCATTTTCACTCGATTACTCGCCGCCATATTGGATATTTCGTGTTAATTAACTTTTCCATGCATTTTCCTCGTGAATTAAATGTTTGAATATCTTACTTCGTATTTATTTTATATATAATTAATTTAAAGAATGTACAAATATTGAATATATATATATATATATATATATATATATATATATATATATATATATATATATATATATATGATTCTTAGGGAAATCGTGTTGTTATTACATTTCGTAAATTATTAATATGCAGCGTATAATTAAATATACGTTTCTCGAATTAAATTCAATGGAAAATTTATACGGAAGACAAAACATCTTGTAGTGTATATTTAATATAACAATATCATAATTAAACATGATACAATGTATATATAGATCAATGTTTCTCAAATTATTAATTATTTCGATATTTTTGTATTTTATTTTAAATTTATTACTGAAATAGTTTAACACTTTGCGCTCTCGTCGTGAGTGTAACGCACAGCGATTCATATTTCGAAATTTACAATTGTAATGGCATCAGTATGATATGTAAGATCTTTAAGAACAATGTCTATTTAAAAAGCAAATATTATGTACGTGTATTAATGCACTTGTATCGCAAGTATTGTAAACTACTGCATATGTATGTTTTAAAAAACCAGCCACGAATCAATCGATAACCGTTGACCAATACATGATAGTGAATTGAAAGTATATAAAAAAAACCGACATATAAAAGTGATATAATTTGACGCGCGTGTGTGTGTGTGTGAGTTTGTGTACACGTAACGCGAAGTGACTGTAACACGATATAGGCTAATGGCCTGTTTCGTACTAACGTAACTATCGACCTGTTACAAAGTTGTTTTTCCCGGGAAAAGCTTCTCTTTGCGAACGGGGCGTGAAAAAAAAATATAAATATATATATATATATATATATATATATATATATATATATATATATATATATGTATATTCGACTATAATCAAATAGAAGCTCTACTAGTCGGTAGTTTTCGTGAATGGGGAAAATTCGGATAATTTTCCGGATCTTACCTGTTTGATTTTATAGTTTTCACGGACTAAATTTGCCAGAGTGGTTATATAATATATATTTTTTTTCATGTTTACGTCTGCTGTCTGATTGAATCAATTTGAACGATATAAAATTCAAATTTAATATTTTTTTCAATATTTATCAATAAAAAATATTAAGCTTTTGAAGAAAATAGCGATCATAATTCGGGAAAATTGTATTTTTAATTATTATATGCATCTTAAAAAAAATGTATCATACTTTATAATATTTATTAAAAAAGAGAATATTTTTTTAAGTATGATTAAATTAATTCATTTTTTATATATTATAATATATTTTCTTATTCTGAGGAATTATTATATATAATATTTATAATAATAATAATTATAATAATAAAAAATATTTTTATAAATAGAAAATAATTGAATATTGGATTTACATATTTACCAATCTTTATATAGCAATTTTAACTTAGGTCCATCATGGACCGCAGTCGCGATAATATATCTTTGTGTAAATTAATCGATTCAATCGAACATTACGTGCACATTTAAAACATTACAAATTATTACCAGCTCTCTAATAATTCACCCAGTGAAACTTTCTATCGAATGATTCTTATCTATGTTTAATGACAGTTGAATCGGTGAAAACTCAATGGTAATGCTTTGCCAAACACGCTGAAAATGGGGAATGGAAAAAAAAATGTACGTCGGGAAACAGAAATCGATAAAATATATATTTTCACTCTTTAAATATTAAAAGCGTGCAATATTCAACCATTAATATAATGTACATATTTTTTTTTTATCTAATTATAATACGCGTTTTCTTTTTCTTTTGTGGGACATAATTTTCTACTAGAATAATTTATTAAGAAACGAACCTAAGGTCACGAACGTTCAACCGGCTAAAGGTTAACAACCGACTCAACAGTTAACAGTGAACTTGATATTGTTTTCAGTTAAACCTCATCCCTTTTCGGTTTTTTTTTTTTTAATTACCATATCGCGTAATTAAATCTGAATACCCTTTTTGTACGTCGGATCGAATAAAAAATGTGTCTTGAAGGCGAACCCCGTTTTACGCGAGCGCTGTACGAAACAATAATAATAATAATAAAATTGCGTACAAAAATAGATTGAGTGACGATAAAGTTAAGTCGGTTATTAACTTTATATTTTTATTGCTTCTATTAAAAAGTTCACATTTTCACCTTTTTGTCCATATATAATATATAAATATAAATAAAGTGTTTTAAAAATTTTATATTGACTTATCAGATTTTATAGTATAATTAATATAACTATTAAAAAGCTATATATAATATATAAAGCAAATAGTGCAATATAAAATATTTTAACTATTATTCAAGGTATAATTTGTTTTCTTTATTTTATCATAAATAGTAGTTAATGTTTTTTTTTCTCTCTCAAATTTCATTTTCTTTTGAAAAACTACTACTAAAAAATTAAAATAGAAATCATGATAAATCAAATTGGAATTACTTCCATTAGATTGTTTTACATTTTTCAGGTATCCAAATTTTCTTTCAATAATGACCACAATTTTACAACTTTATACTATGAAAAACTTCCAGTTTTTAAATCTGGAACAAAGTGATTTAGTATGAATCAATGAAATACAAATTTATATATACCATATATATATATAGATTTCATAAAGAAAAATTATAAAAAAAAAATTTGTGCATAGTGCTATTTTTTTAATATTATATTCAATACATAACATATTAAAATTAAATTATTTATTAATCTTTAATTAAATAAATAAATAATAAAAATCAATATGAATAAATTGCTTCAAATGTCTAAACATAAATCATTCAAAATATGTCTCCTTTAAAAAATTTGTCATATAAATATATAATATATAAATAATTTCAAAATTCAATCAAAATATTACTGTAAAAATATTAGATTATATCTGAAAACACGAATTATTTTCTAACATCACAACAAAAACAATAACGAAACCTTTTCGCGATTGACTTATTCGAATGGACGCGCTATTTTTTAAACGATCATTTTTATTGTGATAAAACTCCGAAAATAACTCAATATTTCTATTGTATTTTAAAAGTAAACACAATCATTACGCGATATAAAAATTGATTTTATTTAAATAAAATATTTTTCACATAGTAAAATAGTGCTTGAAACAAACAAAAAAAAAAAAAACCTATGAAAAACGTGTAACATGCGCCATCGAAATCGAGTGCATATAAAAAATAAGTGCAATAATATTCATTATCAGACCGTTTCTTACACGTGTCAAAATTCATCGCACATATGAAGCAACGTTTCGAACCTTCAACATTTGTATAAAAATAAACTTTTCTAAATATATATATATATATATATATATATATATATATATTCACGTTAAAAACTGTATCGTTATAGTGATTGGTCGTAATATTTTATTGTCGTGTTTTGCTGCGAATCGACATGCTTTATGTTGGACTACCGATAGTATGTGTTCCACTAAAGCTTCGGACAATCAAGCCGAACAGTTTATATTGGTATCGCCACCCTCTTACACCCCACCCCACCCCTCCCTTCCTCTTTATATTGTATATATAAAACACCCCTCTGCTGCGTTACCACCTTCTGACCCCCGCGTTACCCCCAAAAGCAATCGTGGGGTCAGCAGGTGGTCGCGAGGGGTTAATTCGGTTCGTCCATACCCTAGCAATGCGAAAATTCACACCCCTTTCACAGTGACTCATGTGATTCGTTATTGTGAATTTAACAATTGCTAGAAGATACTGTTAAAAATATATATATATATATATATATATATATATATATATATATATGATTCAGATATTTCGTTATATTCTATATATCACATATAAATATAACAAAATTCCGCTCGGACAAAATCACAAATAAAATAAATAAATAAAAATAATATTGTACAACCTTTTCACGATTAAAATCGTTTTATTTTAAAATTTACAGTATACTATTTAAAACAAAAAAAAAAAAGAATATTGCAATAGTTCTTTCATTGGCCGAGTCTTTCTATCTGATCAATTTTCATCTTTAATTTAATATTTATTTTTAAAATCTTTTTTTTTGCGTGGAAATATAGTTTTTTTTTTAAGTGGATATAGTCTTATTGAATAGAGATTAGTTGAAGCTCAGAGCGAATAATATAAATTCTAACATCGTGCAGGATTAATGAAGGATTTAAAAGAAAGAAATCGGAAGAAAAATCTTCTTTATAATTTTTGTACTAAAATATTTTTTAAATATTTATTATTAATGATGAAAAATATATTCAATAAATAAATATATATATATATAGTACTGGAATTGATTTTGTATTAAATAACCGGAAGAAGATCTAAATATATCTGAAAACTAAATATAAAGTATGAAATGAATATACTGAAAATGGTTCATCTGTTATATTTGAATAAACAGATTTTATCTACACTATATTCAGATTGGACATTAGTAATATATTGCTTATTATACAATATATAAATCAAAAATATGAAGATTATATATTTAAATGTAAATAACAAAAAACACACTTGAATCATTCGCGTTCTTAAGGTTAAAAAAAAATTAAATGAAAGCGTCCAATCGAAGCGTTCGCATAAAATGTAACTTGTTTCCCTTTGCCGCCCCCGCATAAAGTAAAATAAAAAAAAAATAAATAAATAAAAATGAAAAAAATACTGACATTGTCGCTTTTTGTCGAACCGTATAAAGTACGAAAGCATATTTCTGTGTATCGGAATTGAGGTTTCACCTGCAACGAACCGAAACGACCCACTTCCGGTTCGAATTATGGCCGACGTTGAACCCTTTTGGACCTTTTTTTTCCACCCGTCAAACCTCACTTACGTTTACCGAAAAATATGGGTAAACGTTGGTCGACGTGTCAATCACACCCCCTAAATATTAGTCCTTTTTCCTACAAACCCCCCCCCCAGGGTAAGGGCGGCACTTTGCCTTCTAGGCTATATATATATATATATATATATATATATATATATATATATATATATATATATATATGTATATATATATATATACTCATAATTTATAAATAATCTTAAAAATATTTTTATTATATTTATAAGGAAATTTATTTAAAGGCATTCATTGAAAAAAAATATATATTTATTTTTTTATATTATTTTTTTTTCGTATTATCATAAAATCCAAGTAAAGGCTGAATAAAAAACAGAAGGAACTTGAAACACGTGTAACTTTTATCCCCTTTCCATTTTCTCAGTTGGTTTAACTTTTAACTTTACTTTGAAGCATTCTTTTCCGCGAAAAAGTCGACGGACTTCTTTTCAAACTTTCAAAAATACAGCATCTGGAATAACTGAAAAATTCAGCTTAAATCATCATTTTTATCAACGTTCAAAATTTTTAGAACTTATAAATATATTTATATATATATATATTCTATATAAACAGGCGCCATTAGATATTAAAAATATTTTCATATTTTTGCATTGTATTTTAGATACATGTATAATATAGGAAATTTTAAGTATCGATTGCATAACGGATTTAGATACAGAAAATAGAATGCATTTCATTCTATAGATTCTACGGTATTTGCACATTGAATAAAGGTATTGTGTGAGAAGTTTGGAATTTAATATGTGATGTACTGCAATATATAATACAACACATGAGTTGCATGTGTAATCGATTTCATAATATATAACTATCCATTAGTATAAAATGAGATATTTATACTCGAACATGCAAGAGTTCTATTGATTTATTATATATTTATATATAAATGAAGTATTAAAAAAATAAATAATTTTTTTGAAGTATTAAATGATATATCGAATAGTCGTCAAATTTTCAACAATGATGAAATTAATATCATCATTGTTGAAATTGATTTAATAAATAAAGAAAATAAAACGATGTTTGATATTAAAAAATTAAATATATTTTAAATTGACCTGTTGATAAAAATGTAATATATATATAGAAAAAAAATAGAATAAGCAATACATTTTTTCTTAAAATTTTAATCTATTTTTTGTTGATTACATATTTAACTTTTTGTTAAAATATTAGTTGAACTATGATAACGAAATTTAAATGTTAGAGGCATTCTCAATTTGCATATAGATAAACAAAATTAACTACAAAGTTTGTTGATACATGCATTTAAAATTAACACTAATGATATATATATATATATATATATATATATATATATATATATATATATATATATATATATATATATATATATTTAAATTTGAATGACAATAATAGAAAATAAATTTAAGAAATAATTTAATTTTATAATTTGACAGCCCTGACATCTTTCAATTTCATAACACTAACTTATGGTAATTTTTCACACGGTTGAGTCAATAGTTCTATGCACAATCTTTAGATATAATATTGTTCTCTTAAATATTTATTATATTATAATTATTATATTTCAATTTATACATAAATATCTTGCTTAAATTAATAATTGATATGAATTTTTATTTCAATAATAAAAAAATAAATATTTGAATACTAAACAATTTAATATAAATAAATGAATTTAACCACTCAACTATTCAAATAATATTAAAATAAATAAAATAAAATGTTATAATGTAATAAAAAAAAATACATAATATATTAAATGTGTATTATCTCAAATGTTCATTTTATTTTATACGGTTAAAATTTATCTAAATTACGCAAGAACTACAAAAAAAAACCGGATATCTTTAGATAAGATTTATTTTTAAATAAAAACGACAACAATCAAATTTACACCCAATAAACATTATCTAATATATATATATAAAACTATTTATCGATCGGTTGTAAATGAATGATGGGACATTTTGATAGCAAAACGTCGATTTTTGTGTCGGCACAAAAGCCTTATCGTGGCCGTTAACGAAGTGAGGTTAAAAGGCGAAAAAAGTTACCAAGGAAAAAAGAAAAACGGTAACCGTAAACCTTAAAGAGGGGGTGCGGGGTGCGGGGGGGGGGGTAAATTGAACAATTAAAAACCGTAAGTTGAAACCGGCTGAAATTTTAACAGTGAACGTATTGAACGAGGTCTACTTTATTATTATATGAAATTATCGAAAAATCGCCGATTCGTGATTTTTTTTGTCAGACGTATCGTATTTGTTAATTATAATTAATAAATGTTTTATTTAATTATGTATTTGTAATGATTCAATTTATTGTATATTTAATTAATATATAAAAGTCGTAAATAAATATTATTTTTCATTCATAATATATATATATATATATATATATATATATATATATATATATATATATATATATATAATTTAAATCACAAAAAAATAATATTAAAAAAACAGCTTCGATTTTAAAAAGTAAAAATGTAATTTTTTATGGTCATTAAATATTATTTTATAACCAAAATTCAACAATTTGGTCTTAACTATAATATGAAAACCGTATAAAAATTAAGTTTTTAAGCGTGATTATTATTTTTTTAGAATTCAGAATAAAAAAAATATATATTATAATTTTATATATTTAAAACGTCTGTATTACACAATTCGCGATTGAAAAAATTAAGCAAAATCATCGCCACCACTTTAACCGGCCTTCAACCTAACCAAATGATTTTCGTGTTTTCCTATTTTCCTATTTGAATTTTCTATCAAAATTTTCTTTACGAAATATGCGAATACGATGTACATTATATAATAAATATATTTATAATATAAGGTGGTCGACATCAATTTTTTTAGACACAAAAGGCTATAAAGTCACGCGCAAACCATAAAAAAAAGAGATTGATGAACCGAAAATTTAACGCCTGTATATATTTTATTATTATTGTAGTAGTAGTATCAACTTGTACTAATAGTAAATCACTTCGATTGTGTTTACTTTATTATAATAATACGTATTTATATGTATATGTTATACTTAGAAAAAATGTTTTTTTTCATTTATTAAATTTAAATATATATTGTGTATAATAACTCAAATTTATTTTTAAGTTATTAAAAAATATATGTATAAAAATTTTTGTTTTCTGTTTTCTATATTTTAAATATCGATATATATATATACCATATATATATATATATATATATATATATATATATATATATATATATATATATATATATATATATATAAGTTTACTATACATCATTATATTTAAAAATAAATTTATACTTCAAAAATATTTTAAAAGAAATTATATCTTTAAATAAATTATTGTATTTTTAATTTTATTTTTATTGCAAATAAATTTCAGGATATAATATTTTTTCATATTTTGTAAATAATTTTAAATTGTCAGATTCCTATAATAATTTAAAAAATCATTTATTTCCTGTTTATATTCTAATAAAATAAGATAATTACTATTTTCCATAATGAAAAATACGAATGGTTCTGAAATTAAAATAAACTTTAAAATACGAAGACGTTTGATTTATAATAAATATTTAATTTAATAATTTGTTTTATATAATTTTATAGATTTAGTAAATATTAATATTGATTTAGTAAATTTTATAGATTTAGTTATACACCATATTGTTAGGGCCAAAAATAATAAACCAATAGCATATGTACTGTCAATATCGCTATTATTTTGTCCAAAATATATGTTTTGCGACTGACGTCAGAAGTCTGTTAGAGTCGATGATATTATTTATCATTGATTCCGTCCTTTGAAGAAAATAAATATTTATTTAAAATATAAGTTTTATTAGAATATATATATTAGTTTTATAAAGAAATACAGATTTTAAAATTATTAAAAAAATAAAAGTTTTTTAAACAGCTCAAATACTTTATTTTCATTATAATGGAGCATTATGCAATGAATATAAAACTATAAAATATTTATTATTAAACAAATATTATTCATATAACTAGTAATTTATATCGGTATTGTGGAACTGTATTTGACTCTAACGGACTTATGACGTCAGTTGTCATACATGTTGTTTTAACGGACTGCTAGCGATATCCTCTCTATTATTTTTCATCAATGACAGATTTGTAACGACGGTCTCGTTTTAGCGCGAAACCGAGTAGCTGTCATGGTTTGGCCCGAGGAATATCATTCGATTGCTTCGTTTGAACAATTATCAAATGCAACAAATGAACATCAAAAACTTTTGGGCGGAGTCTCCATTTTGGAAACTATGCCCCCTGGACCTTATCTTCTCGGTGTTGATGAAGCTGGACGAGGACCAGTTTTAGGTTAGTTTATTCATATCTTTCGATATAATTACTATTATATCATTAAGAATATATTTTTTAAACTAACTCTTATTACAACTAATTATTGTAGTGTATTTTCCAAACATTTCTAATTTGAAACATACTATTTCCAATACATATATTACGTTAATATCATTAATGTTACTATTACATTAACTTTTTAATATTTTACTATTCATTTTAATATTATTATTATATTAATATCTTTACAGGTCCTATGGTATATGGTATCGCATTTTGTCCAATATCGGAATCTGGTATTCTAACTGATTTAGGTTGTGCTGATTCAAAAACACTCACAGAAGACAATAGAGAAACGATATTTGGAAAAATGCTAAAAGAGGAGAACGTTATTAATAAAGTTGGTTTTGCTGTTGATATTATATCTCCCACTTATATCAGTAATTGCATGTTACAGCGGACAAAATGCTCTTTAAATGAGGTATATATATATATATACAAAACAAAATATTATACAGCATGCTTTTAATTTGTATTTTTATTTAAAAAAATACACATTACAATAATTACAGGTTTCAATGAATTCTGCAATACAATTGATAAAAGATGCAGCTGAAGCTGGTGTAGATATAGCTGAAGTATATGTAGATACAGTAGGTCCTGCTGAAAAATATCAAGCAAAATTATCACAAATATTTCCCAAATTTAAAATTACTGTAGATATATTTAATCTAAACCATAAATTTCTCAATTGTATTATATATATTTTAATATAATATTTATTCTTATTTTCTTTTAGGTAGCAAAAAAGGCAGATTCTACATATCCAATTGTATCTGCTGCTAGTATTGCTGCCAAAGTAACAAGAGATCACGCTTTAAAACATTGGAAATTCATAGAAGGTTTTAATTTTGTACAAAAAGATTTTGGAAGTGGATATCCTGGAGGTGCGATTATTTAATTTGTTTCAATATAAATATATATGGTTCATTTTTAAAATTTAATTACATATAATTTTAGATCCGGCAACAAAAAAATTCATTAAAAATCAAATTGATCCCGTATTTGGTTATCCGCAATTAGTAAGATTTAGTTGGTCAACAGCTGAGTTAGCATTAAAAGATTCTGCTTATCAATGTATTTGGGATGATGATGATGAAATAGTAGAAAAGAGAAAAAATGCTAGTAATAAAAAAATTAGTTCATTTTTTTCTCCAAAACAAGAAAGTAGTGTTAAAAAAGTTAAAACTAGACATAAATTTTTCGTTGAACGACAACTGACATTGACTGAAGATTTTTAATAAAATATAATTTAATAAAAAAAATTGTGACTTATAAATATATTTCATGCGTTCATTTTAATGATAATTCCTTATGTAAATATATTTTTTATCAAATATAAACATTGTTTTTTTTTTCAAATATAGACATGTTTACAATTTTATCTTCTTTTACACAACAGTTATAGAAGGCTGTAACCTTTAAATTTATAATATTTAAAATTTATCGCAGGATACGGATATTATGTAGTTTGTGATACAATTAAATCGGAACGTATAAAATAACGGATTCTCACACTGACCTTTGTCAATATCATTTACATTTCACATTATCATTTTTAAATGACCGTAAACAATGTTAACTCGTAAATTAGCTACGTTTAGAACTGTGAACGATTTCGATTTTATTAATAATTTTAATAGTTATTATTTATAAATATAGTATTTCTTTCAAATTTTAATTTATTTTAATATATTTGTCAATGTTTTCTTGTGTTTCGTGATGGTGAAATTTTTCTTAGAACTGCCAGATTCTATCCAATTTGTAATAGATTCATGCAAAGAAAAGAAGATACTACTTTCTAAATTTTGAAATAATGAAGAAAATGTATTTTTTTTTAATTTATTAATATTATATATAATTTATTTTTTATATTATTTTTATTCATTTTAAATGATATGAAATTAATATATAATAAAAATATGTGAAGAACTATCAAAATTTTAACTTATATTTTCATTATATTTAATATGCCCAATAAATATAATGATAGATGATGTTTTTATTTCCTGAAAATATTGATAATCTAGATTGAATCTTATCACATATTCTACCCTTTCAAGATGTTTTGATGCATTTGGGTTATTAGTCAAGTTAAAGTGACACAAAGACCCCGTTGTTAATAAATAGTCGGTCACAATGTGACGATTAGCATGCGAGTCTCGTAATGGCGACGCTTTGCGATCCTTTTTTAAAACAAAATATGCGGAACAAACCTCACGATTATGTTTTCAGTCGTTTGTTTATATGTTCGATTCGCGAGGATTACTGTTTCAGTCCGCTCTAGTCATTCATCCTGTGAAGAATCAACGTATGGACTGATAAAATATTTGAAGGTGTGTTTCGTCGTTATTTTTTGTGAGTTCATACAATTGATTGTAATAATGTGATAAAATTTTATTTTAATTTTACTTTTATAAATTTAAAAATCAGTGAAATTTAAAAATTGTTCGATTAATCTTGATATATATATATTTTTTAATAATTGATTTTATATTTTTTATTTAAAAGAATTAATTTAAGTGTATATTGTTTTTTATTATAATTTACCTAAGTAAATCCAATAAATTATATGAAAAAAAATAGTAGATAAAACCACAAATGTTTTAAATTCAATCCATTAATATTTTTTTAAAGAATATTTTTTTATTTATAGATCAAATTTAAAAAAAAATATTTATTATATCTTTTTAATATTCTTACAAGAAAACTCTGAAATTTAGTTAAAATATTTTTAAATAGATATTCAAAATAAACATGTATATATTTTAACAAATTATTCAATAAACATTACTTTAAATTTATATATAAAATTCTTATAATATTTTAATACTTTTTTTACATTGATTTATGTTCGAAAATAATTTAACTATCATGTAAATATAGCACGTGTTGTGTATTTTTTTTTCAGATATAATACATAATGATATTAAAAATGAACACTGTTAACTTCTTAATTTTTACATTCATATTTATAATCAATGGAGAAGAAATCAAAAATGATACTTCTCTCTCATCATCGCCAAGATTACTCCGAGATTCTTACATAGCAGCATTAGCCAATTCTCGTAAAACTGCTAGATTAGAAAAGGGCATCGTGTATGTGACTGCTAACAGCACCAAACAATCAGCAACAACAACTCCAATAAGAAGGGAAGATACTGGTTATGACACAGGCCCTTATGCTGAACCTACTGGTTATAGTTCTTATAGTACTGATCAAGGTTCATCAAACAATTATTATTCGAATAACGACAATTCGTTTACTGATAGTTATTTACCTCAGCATAATTATGATCAACCGGACAAATACGGTCTTCCTCAAAAATATGGTATACCTCCCCAAAAATATGGTCCACCTCCAAAAAAATATGGTCCACCACCACAAAAATACGGTCCTCCAGTATATGATCCACCGAATCCAGTTTATGGACCACCAAATCCTGTTTACGGACCGCCAAATCCAGTTTACGGACCGCCAAAACTCCATGGAATTCCATATGAAGCACCATCTTTCTTAGACAAAATTGATTTCAAATTAGATTTACTTACATTCGCAAAGATTTTACTCAAATTAGTAATTTTCAAAAAAATTGTCAAATTCCTAGCTATGATTTGTTTACTGTTTTTCATACCTAAACTGATACACATTAAAAAAGGTCACAATGATGAAGAAGAAGAGAGATACGTTTCAATCGTCAGCGAGAATGGTATGTTTCAATTTTTTTTAATATGAATATGTCTTCGATTGATATTTCTTAACTATTTCAATTTCAGGAAAAACGTCTGAAAGAATTAACCTTCTATTTAATTTCTTCCGACACGCGATTGAAACATACAACATGCAACAAATGGGCTGCGAGAACATGGGATGCCGCATCAAAAGGGTTTTGGATGACGTCGACGAAAGATATACATTTTCAGGGTAGCTTTTCCATTGTATTTTCACAATAATTAAAAAAATATATACACTTGCAAAGTAAAATATTCAAGTGTAGTCATCAATCATCAATATTGATGTCGGTCATCGAAACAAAAGGCCACTACTTTTCCTTAAACCCAATTTTCAACGTTCAACTTTCTGTTTTCTTTCTTGAATATTTTCACTTTGTTTTCGATTCGACTAATTACTTCGTTTTTCAACTGAATACTAATCAGGAATTCCACTAATTATTTTTTATTTTACATTTTTTTTTTTCAGCATGTCTGAAATGTTCGAGCCGAATAATCACTGATATGACTTGCCCGCCTTTTGTGTACATCATATATATTTTTTCTATTTTAACTAATTAAATATATAGCCTTGAAGTAGATCGTAAAAACATTATGTAATTATGATGTTAATGTGTGACAGCAAATATTTCAGATTATTTTATAATACATTTATATATAAAATGTATTAGAAATGAACTTCTAAATGCTGTATTATGATTTACTTTGATGCTTTTCCCTTTAAGAAATATATATAAGATAAATAATTGTTGATTAATTGTGAGTATCTTCAATCATTTTTTGAAGAACAATACCCTATTTTTTTATATATATAAATATAGTGGAATTAATCATAGATTTTAATTTATTTTATTTATTTATTTATTTATTAAATGTTAGCAAATCTTTAATAGTTGTGCCATAGGAATGAAAAATATTTTTAATAAATATTGTTATAAAACTTCATGATTGATTTTTATTATATTTCATAGATAAGTATGAATTTTAACTACTGTACATTAAATCAAAATTTCAATTACAAATAGTCTATTATATATACCGTTGTTCTAAAATGTCTGATTTAAAATAATACTGGAATTATATCATCGTGAAACCACACCTTTAACTTGTTAAAAGCAACGATTTGCAAAACTGAACAGTAAAATAATAACCGATTGTC
The DNA here is from genome assembly GCA_024500535.1 of Leptonema lineaticorne. Classification (NCBI taxonomy): domain Eukaryota; kingdom Metazoa; phylum Arthropoda; class Insecta; order Trichoptera; family Hydropsychidae; genus Leptonema; species Leptonema lineaticorne. Next base: position 5,748,609 of record JANIJI010000030.1, on the reverse strand, counting down.
TTCTAATGTTCAACAGGTTAAAATGTTAACCGTTCAAAGATGACTTTATAATTACACGTGACACGTTTATTCATCGTTTTATATGTGACATTCTCAACTGTATTAAAAAAAAAATATATTAAATAGTCAGAATACCGATGGTATCCTAATTTTTGTAACCCGATTACTGTTGAATAATCGACATCAAAATAAACATTCGCCAATAGAAACTCCACCTGTAATCTATTATTGTGCGTCATAAAAGGTCATCAGCTCTGGTTTGTCGTCGATTCAATTGCATTAAATAATGACTCCGTGTTCAAGATGAAGAGGGCATGCACAATTGAATGTAACGGATTCATCGATGGACACCATTGACATTTATTTGCATAATAATGCCGACATGAATTTCGTGACATTCGATCGTACGCATAATGAATTCTTAATTATGAAACGGTACAAAAAAATAAATAAATAAATAAATAAAAGTCAGCATTAGGAGAGAGTAAAACGGAACTTTCCTCGTTACAATTCTTTGACATTGATTTTATTTTATTGATTATATCCTGTGAAAGTGTATTGTTTTATATGAATTTAGAATATCCTTATCTAATCAATATAATAATTTCATTGACTATATAAATAATTTCTAATGATGTCTGCTAAATTTAGATGTAAATTTATTAATCAAAATATTTCACATTAAAAAAAATAATTATAAAATGATATGATATTTGTAATATAAATATTAGTTAATCATATAGTCATTGAATAACAAAACAATAAGAATAATTTAATATTTCAATTTTCATAAAATGAAAAAAATATATACTGAAAAAAATATTTTTTTAAGAATTTTCTACTGATTTTCATCAATAATAAAATTAGTCGATTATTTTACAAAACGCGTAGTTCTAAAATAAATATTTATTTAATAATAATATTTACTATCGATTGAAATATTTAAATAAATAAACGAAATGAGATCATTTAGAACAAAGAATTAAAAATAAATAAAACAACGTAAATGCGCTGTAAAAATAGACTCGGAAGCGTTATTCGGTGTTTATCTAATTTTATTCCGTGAATTTTTGACATTCGATGCCATTATTTTTTTAATTAAAAAATAATAATAATAATAATTACCGTTTAAAATAAATACTAACAAATTTTCAGTCATTATGAAATAATAAAACTGAAAATAATTAATGAAAAATTTTTAAACATAATATATAGATGTTAACATGTTACACGTAAAGTGAATAAATTTTACTTTTAAAACCGTCATTATTATAATATTGTAATTAAACTTATATTTATAGGTTATGTAATTTTCATAAAATTTCAGCAAAAAAAAAAAGCTAAATTCCGCAAAACGTGCACTTTTGTAGTTTTAACACACTCGAATTAAATTCACTTTTATTCTCTAAAATTTGTCAATAAAACGTTTTCAGCACGTAAAAGCCATTATGTCCGATAAATTGGTCATTTTGAATTCGCAAGACATTTTTTTGCGCGTTGGCAATAAACGATAATATTGCGAGCATAGTTGCGAATATTGCGCAATCAACATTAATATTTTAATTTTAAAAGAGGATTACGATAATTATATATATATATATATATATATATATATATATATATATATATATATATATATAATATTCATATAAACAGATTTAATTGGTGTGTTGAGATTCCATATCTTGAAAAAAAATCATATATTTTCCATTGTAAAATAGTACATATTATTTTTTTATTTTATATTACAATTTTAATATCTTACATCATCATTCAATCCGATTTATACCTGTAATAGTTTCATAGCAAAAATATACCATTAAAAATAATAATAATAATTTTATTTTTTTCACACTAATATTGCCCTTGACTGAATATACACCGCATATAGTTTCTATGTAGTTTGATTACTTTAAATTGAAGTTAATTACTTGCTTTCGAAGAAATTCGTCGTGTTCTTATCCATCATCGGGCCACGTTAACGATCATATTCAGATATACGTAAACTTTTTTAAGAAAAATAAAATTGTTCTAAAATTATAAAAAAAAAAATAGTAGCAATATTACGAAAATAAAAAGGAAAGTAAATTTGTGCAATATGATGATTATATAATATCATAAATAAATTGTAATTGATATACGTTATTTTAATTATATTTTTATAAATTCAATAAAAAAGAAAAATATCGAATGTATAAAATCTTATTCTTGTCGTTCAGTATTGGTAATTATGACAAATCGGAATGTCCATTCCGATCACATGTTTCATTTGTACATTCATATATGCTTAATATTTTCATTTATTTATTATATTTAATTAAATAATGCATTACGTTGTATGATCTTGTTGTAATTAAATTAATTATTTTATAATAAAAAAACATCAATTGATTTTTGTATAATATTATATATTACAAAATTTTATTTGCTTTTATTTTTGAATAGATTAAAATTAAATATTTACTAATAAATATTATATTTTTTCAGCAACATTTAAAAATTTCACATATAATTACCAATTTATTTTATAATATACATACACACACTTGTATATGAATTGAATTTTTTTTTTTTAATATTATCACAATAATTATATAAAATGAATTTCATCTTCATATAATAAATTCATTTTTATATAATATATATATTATAATGTAACCAACATATGTAATTATTTGTTTTAATATTAATATTTATAAGCATAATAAGGTTATCATATATATATATATATATATATATATATATATATATATATATATATATATATATATATATAACTAATATGAAATAAAAATATATACTACAATGATAATCAAATGAAAAATTTATAATATTAAAAAAATCCAGGTTTTCGATTCCTGAATGTGTTGTTTTATCCGCGTTAGATAAAATTGGATATGCATAGCTCTGTTATATTTCCTAGAAGAATACAAATAACTGAACGTCAAAAAATAATCTAATAGAGTAATACTTTAACGTCTTATTAAATTTTGATCATATTTTAAATTAAATTTTTCACCATATATTTAAACTTTAATATTAGTTAAGAATATTATTGGTATTCTGGTATTCTCGATATATAAATCAGATACTTAAAATCGCATTTGCTATCACGTATCGTTTCAATATAAACTAACTTTTATGACGATCGTGAGAAAAGTGTTGAAACATTTAATTTAATACAAATAACCACTTTTTTCACCGTCGATATACATCTGGATAACTTGAACTCGTCTTTTTTCTTCAAAATAACATGTGCTAACATGCGATGATGATGTGATACTGTTCAGATATATAATCTAATTAGCATGTCCTGTTTTTAATCTAATTTTCTTTGCGACGACAGACATTTTCCTCGCAGCATTCATTATACGATCGTGTTATAGCAACATGGATATTTTTATAGAATGAAATTGAATACAAAAAATAAAAAATAAAATATAAATAAGGGGCTAGGCTTGGCTATTGCAATTTGGCATTGACAAGTGATTCGCGATAGCCTATCTACAATGGACCAATTGAAATATATACTAGAGAGGAAATGACAATGATCATTTTGTACGTCGAGTCCTATAAATATATTACATACATATATATATTGAGCGTCTGGCTTGTGTTGCTCTTGAAATTCTTCATCCTTTCTTTGGTTTTATTTGATATTATTCACATGATTTACTGCAGTCTTCCATTTGTGCATCCAGTCATTCATTCTCAAGAGTTAGCTTTCCGCTGCTATTTTTATATTATAAAATAATCAATATTGAAACAGCGCCATCTATATTCAATATCTAACAATAAAAAAAATATAATATAGTACGCTTTATATTATTAATGATAATTTTCGAGCTTTTTTTATTATATTATTTTTTATTATATAAATATGACGCACCCGAATATAAACGGTTAACATATAATAGATTAAAATAGCTAAATGAAGATTAATGCAATTTTCAAGATTTTAATCCGCATTTTTATACACACACACACACACACACATACCATACAACAGGTTCCACAGACCGTTGCCATAAATAACACGCTATTTCAAAGGGATAACATCGTTGAGTCATACCGTAATTTCAAGTAAAATCAGACTATTGATTTTTGAAGCGTGAATATTTTGTATAAAAAAATCGCGAATAGTGCTTATAAAAATGTATATAAATATAAATACAATATATCGTCTTCTTTACAAATTTTTTTTTTCGTTTTGAACTGGCAATATTGATGTAGCGCTTTTCTCGGAATACATACACACATCGATTAATTACAAAAATAATTCTACGAAAATGCGGTAACCGTGAAGGTTCAACTTCGTATGAATTTTTCAATAAATTCGCCGAGTAATTTCTGTATAATTTATCAAAAAAAAAAATAATAATATAAAGAAATTTCGTAATACCCTGTATTTGATCGGTGCGCGTAAAATACTATATAAACACAAAGGATATTGCATTCGATTGCATCGTTCATTTATTCTAATGACCTTTTATATCGTCGGCGTGTAATTTTCTTACGCGTAACGTTTTTCTTCTTACGATTTCACTTTTTAGAAAAAAAAAATAAATAAATATATTCGTTTTTCTTTATTTTTCTTTTTTATGTATCTTATTCTAGTGTGAATTTTTTCGAGAGCGTTGACTGTCATAAAAATTGCGTTTGAGCCAATTTCGTCTTTTTTGGCAAATTAACAAAAATTGAATGTCTGACAACAGGGTGCCTAAAAACAATTTTGTTTTTTTTTTTAACAATATTAATATAAAATTGTCTGAAAGACAAAAATAGTGATATTTTTTAATATGTCAACGTTTTTCAATCTGCATCTATAGACTTCTATTTTTATTTATATCAAATTATATCTATTAAGATTTACAATATACAAAATAAATTTTAATTATTCATAAATTAATTTAAAAAAAAATAAAATTACACTCAAACAATGATATTTTTATAAATTTATTTTTTACTACTTTTACAGATAGAATATTTTTTTTTATTATTATTCTTAAATGAATATTTTCGAAATTAATGTGAAATGGTTCACAGCATATTTACGAGAAGTTCACGAGTTTAATTATGAATCACTAATTATACGTTATGGTTTTTTTTATTTCGAAATACGAAATTGTAAACCGCAACCGACTTATCAGTTTTTCCATTTTTTCTTTTTTTTTTTTGTTTAAAGAAAAACTACGTCTATAAATATAACGGTATATTCTAATATCAATAAAATGATCTGATGAATATGACGTCATCGTTTCTTACACGAAACTGATCCGAATGTGATGATAAAAGTTTTTTGAAGATAAAAAACCAGATTACATACTATACAAGTTTATATTTATGTAAATTTATATTTCAAATGTTGACTTTTCTTAGAGATAATTTTTAAGGGCTACCATATATATAAATAATTATATTGTATTTTTTAAAACTATGTCAGAGATAAAAGTTTTTTCAATGCATATTTTTATTTGACAATTCTGTCGATATCAAAACAGTCAATGTACATTTCAATTATATACATTAATATAATTATGATAGTAATATACGGTAAAAATACATATATGACTCGTATTTCACAATAATTTTACTCTTTGTTTAAAAACTGATTTATTTAATCTAAACATAATCTAAACATTCTTATATACTTTTTTAAAGAATAAAATAATATTATATGAAGAAAATTCTTTAAAATTATATCTGAATCACGAAGTCAAACACCGTAACTATATATATATAATAACAATTAAAAAATATTCAATATTAGTCATATATAATGAAATAATAACATAGATTTAATTAGTCCTGAATGTATAAAAAAAGGATGAATCGACATTTTAGTTTTTTTTTTTATATTCAATTATATAAAAATATTTTCATATACCAATATATAAATTGAAAAGTTGCAAATATTCGATTTCGATATCGATGAAAATATTTATAATGTATGTGTATAAAAAAAATAAATATATCATTAATTTTAAAAATATATTATTTTTTTATTTTGTAAATAAAAAAAATGTATACGTATATAGAACAATGCTCTTTACTATACCTTTTTTTTTGTAATAAAAAAATAAATTTTTATTTAGACGCTCCTTACTAATTCTACGATGCTGTATATATATAAAATTATAAATGACCATTACACTCGTAATCGGGGTACAATGTACTATGTTTTAGTTCGGTATTGTGTAGTGCGCCTGTTCACACGGGGAACTCCGGATATTCAACATCAGTTTCTATACGCGACTCGCGAGCTTTGCACACGTGCCACCTTATATAAGACATTTTGACTTATAAATCGTTTGTTTTTGTTGTTGTTGTTGTTGTTATTGTTATTGTTATTAAGTTTAAAATATGATTTTTTAAATGGCATGATTTTTTTGTGATTAAAATTTTTTTTTCCGATGAAATTTTATATTTGACACATTATTTGTCTATAAAAATATATATATATATATATATATATTTTTTTTTTGTTTTTGTTTTTAAATATTTACTATAAAAATATTATTAAAATATTATAAAAAAAATATGTGAAAATTTACAGTGTTTATATATATTTATATCAGTGCTTGATATTCTCCTATCTATGAATCGTTTTAAATCTTTATAAAATATAAATAAATATTTTTGATTTTATTCCGTAATTTTCAATTGATATATAGATAATCTAAATTTTGTAAAAATAAATAATTTTCAACATTACTAATGAATATTATTAAAAATATTTAAATTAATCCAATCTTATTTTTTTATGATTCATCATTTTCTATCACTATATATTGTATAAAATAAAAATATATAAGTAAACCTAATATGTGAAATTCGTGCACTATAAATATATTATATAAAAAAAATATTTAAAACTCATAAAAGAAAATTATATAATTTAAATTATGAACATATTTTAATATACACTTTGAACTTTCAAATTTATATAAAATAAATTTAGTTTATTTTTAATAGATAGTACTTTGAATGACGTCCAAGTACAAAAATCGTTTTAATTCAACGTCAAATAATTGTTTATATCTGCACTTACGACCTTTTCATCGTTGACTGAATCGTTTTCGATTGTAATATGTAAATGACAATTTGTTAACATTCGATTGATACCGGTCGATTCAATTTAAAATGCTATCGAACATTTAATTCTAATATATATTATATATAAATATTTTACCATGAAAAAAAAAGCATCTCAATAACAGAATATCGACTGACAAACGTCATAACTAATCGATGCGTGAAAATTAAAATATTACATGTTTTGTTAAATTGTGTGAAAAACGTTCATTTTATTAGTTGATTTTCTTGCACTTGGGTCATTAAACCCTTTCTTTTGCGATAAAAAGCATTCGGAAAAAGGGGAATGATGACTATGACTCAGAACGGACGTCACAATAATCAGTCTTGTGGAACGCCACTGGAAAAAATACACAAAAACACGTGCTATAGTATTTTAAATTACGATTTTAGTGACATAACGTCGTATCTCAATATTCATTGTTTTGTTACGGTTTTATGATGCTTTCTCTGGAATTGTGATTTTTAACCTGTATATATCTATATTTAGAATCATTGTATGTATGAATCATTGAATAAAAAAAATATTTTAATAATTTATAGTTCAATCAATTTAGCATAATGATTTATAATAATATATAAAAAAATATTTTATTATAATTTTTAAAAATACATTTTTTATTATATATATAAAAAATTGACAACCTCTGTTTTAAGTGTTTCTCAATCGATATTCTTTATCCTCGATTAGATATTTTAAATTGAAAATACAATACAATTTTATAGATATTTCATCAGTTGATCATTTTTAATTTTTAATAATCATGAAAATCGATAGTCAATTTAGTGAAAAAAAAAACAAAATATCGTGTTTTAGTGACATTAAGATGAATAAATTTTATCTATCATAATAATTGTCAAAACGGTTTATTTTGGGGGGGTTAACATGATATTATCGCAATAAAATTTTAATTCCTACACGAAAACTAATTATTTTCAATCCAACGTCAATAATGTCGTCCTTCAAAATTAAATATATTTTAATTGATCTATTATAATAATTAAACTTTTTTCTTCTCCTTACAAAGATCGCCAATCTAAATTACAATAAAATATTTTTAGAGTAACTTTTCGAAAAATATCAAAAGAAATTCGTCAAAATTCTCTATTTAATTGTCTAATTAATTATTTTCAACCTTTTTTTAAATTAATGCGTTTTAATATTTCGTATTTTTTTTAATTGTTCATTTTATTTTTTATTTAGTTCTTATGAATGATTATTGTTCATTCGTAAGAATTAATATTTAATATGGAATAAATTGAATATATTTTATTTATTATTTTTAATATTTTAAGAATGAATTGGAATAAAAATTTTCAAAACAATGTAAAAACATCAATAGACTAAGCAAACATGTGAAATATATAAATCAAAATGACATAGTTTTTTTTTTACTGGTGATATGATTAAATTCTATAGTGAAAATTATAAATAAATCAAAATGCAGGAATTTACAGCTATGATGAGATCAATAGAATTGCACAGACTATCGTGGGATAGTAGTAAATTTAGACAAAACAAAACGAAAAATGACAAAAAACAGAACAGACATTCGGTGGCATTCTTCAGCAACAGCACAGACTTCGGCTCCTTCAAACGATACTTTCAACGCAGAAGAAGAAGTTCCGAAGTGGAAAAAATAATAGAGAAATATTCGCATCTGAGAAATGCGGGAAAAACTAACGGCGAATCTTCGAATACAGATAACAACGAAACTATAAAAAAAACACGTTATCACAATACGAAAACAGAATGTTACGGTTCGGTCAACGATTTGAACGTAACTTACAGGGAAAAATATGATCGCGAAAAGAAAATGGCCGAATTGTATGAAAAATATTCGTCGAACGGTTCGCGTTTCAGCAGACATGTGACTGAAATCGCACATTCCGATGACGCGAACAGAGTTTCCAGTTCATATTTCAAAGAGGAGAGCATTTTCAGCAATAGAAACAGCGTATGTACCGTGGATTCGGCTGAACGTTTCAACACATTCATGCGGGCAAAATATAAAACACACGATAGACCATATAATAGTACGTGTTCGTTGAATGCGGAAACGAATAGAAAAAAATGGTGGAAGATTAGAACGCATTCGAAAGACGTGTTCGATTGTTGGGTGCAATGGAAAAATCGTAGGATCTGCAATGGAAATCCGAGGTATGAATATTATTATTATTATTATGAAAATATTGTTTTGTTATTAACAAATAAAATTATGTTACGTCTGGATAAACATGCGTTCTTTGTTTGTTTTTCTGGTACAAATCTTTCAAACGATTTTTCAACCGCTTTTCAATATTGAATTGAGCTGAAATTTTGCATACTTGTTCATTCTCGATGACAATACACTAAACAATTAACAGATTTTTCAATTACTTGATCAATTAACAGTAATTAAATTAATTAATTAAAATATCACAGCGACATCTATATGTAAAAAAAATACTTCATATTTTTTTCTTATATTATATTATAAAAATTGAGTTATTATATTTCATAAAATATTTTAAAATACGATCTTTTTATAAACGTTATTTCGATACCTTTACTTTTACTTTTTCGTATATTAAAGAATATTATTGACTTAAAGTGCATTGCATGGAATAAAGTAAAAGGGTTGATAATATTGTTTACATATATTTATTACTGTTTATTTAAAACCGTTTATCTTATATATATATATATATATATATATATATATATATATATATATATATATATATATATATCATCAGGTTATTTTATCGTTCAAAATTCACCGGTTATTATCCGTATATTTTTTCATCGATAAAATAAACTCTGTAAAAAAATAAAGAAAAATCGACACGTTTTTTTTTTAGTATATTAGCAAAACTTTTTTTTTTTGAATCTAAATTAAAACTCTTTCGAGTTAAAACAGAAATAACTTTTGCGCTTTGCGAAGAATTTCGTCTACTTCCCTTCGCGCAAAGTTAAAACGTTGTAAAAAAATATATAAATATATCACAAAACGTTTGTATTAATATTATTAATATTTATTTATTTATTTTTGTTGGCTTATAAAGTTTGACTTCAAAAGAAACGTGCCAATTTCACAGCGTTATTTAATTTGCGCATTGACCTAATAAAACATTTAATTTAATGACGTAGAACTTTAAACAGGAAATTACTATTAAAATGCACTTCTTTATAAAAAAAAACTTTAATAAAATCATTTTTTATAATCTATAATGTTTAATTTTATTTAAAAAAAAATATTGTTATATTAAATAAAAACCACCAAAAATCAATAATAATTTTCATTTTCTATTTTTATATAAATAAATTAAATTATTAAACAATGGATTAATATAGTAATACATTGTTTGATAATGATATACGGCTATCATATTTATTAGAAACGTAAATTGTTATATATATATATATATATATATATATATATATATATATATATATATTTAATTTAACTTTTGTGTATCGAAAATGTTTATAACTATATTATAATATAATTAAAATACAAAAAAAAATTTAAACAAGGGAAAAAAATACTTTTAATAGAGAAAAATTATTTAATTTTATCATAATTATCAAGAAATGATTAATTTAATATAAATATTTATAGAATCTATCGTATTTATTTACTTTTACGTAGTATTTTGTAATTTTTCCTTATTTTTCAACTAATTTCAGTTTAAAATTTATATTCTATTAATAGATGTCTCAATTAGAAATTCTTTACAAAATTTTAATAAATTTAAAATTCAATAGAATGACATTTAAATATAATATAATTATTTATACTGTATGTTAAAAATAATTATTTATTAATATAAAATAATGGAAATTAAAATTAATTTTTCTTATTACAACATATTTTATTATAATTAATTTTAATAAAAATCAATATGAAATTATACAAATATATTTAAAATTATTATATATACAAATAATTCGATTACAACTCATTATTTATTTATTTAACTTGTAGAAAAAAAAAATATATATATATATATATAATATATACATATTATTGTGCCAGTTATAAAACTATATTCACGTTATACGTATATACCATAAATTAAATATGCATTATAAGATAAATCGCGTGTCACATTTTTTTTTCCTCCGAGAAGTTTTCCTATACATAATTTTACGTAATCCGCCAATTATTCGTTGTAATAAATGGATGCAAAACTATAATTTATTTACTGCGTGTTTGGTTTAATTCCTGGCAGATCGTCGTAATCCAGCATTAAGTCTAATTTACACTAGCCACATGTCATTTCTATTAACCTTTAGCCATTTCGAACGATAATAGACAAATTCGGACCGTGCAAATGTATTATTGCTCATTTTGATTGATAGTTAGCAGGTTGTTCTATTTGCGAATTAAATAATATAATATAATTTAAAGTCTTAATATTTCGCAATTTACCTTTTATTAAATTATATTTATTTAAATGACTTCAGGACATGTATTAAATAATTATACATTGACCTTTTGCATATTAATTCATACTGCTTTTAAAATTAAATGTGTTAAGCGAAGATTACGTATATTTTATTATTAATGATTGTATATTATATATGTATTCTATTCTAAAAATGAATGCAACAAATCGACTAAATTATATTCTTAAGCTAATTAATAAATCAAACTTAATAATAAATACAGCAACCAATCGAAAAAATTATTTTTGAAAAAATTAAAATTTTTATATAGATATAATAAATTATTGACCTGTTTTAGGATATTTATTGCTGAAAATATAAACGTTTCAACTTTGAGATCCATTTTGTAATTAATTTTAAATTTTTTTTTATACAAATTTAGGTATTTTTTTGTAAAAATATCTAATTTAGTAATAATATTTAATGTAAGTAACGGTTTTAATAATAGAAGATTTTTGAGTGATTTTATAAAAAAAAACTTAATTTAATTAAACTTATTATAAATTAATAATTCTAATGTTATTATTATAAACTATATTAATTAACTAAAAAAAAAATGTGTTTACAAAAATACTTTTCAGCTTTGAATGGATCATAAATATTTCTCGACTACGCAATTGAATAACACTGATTTTAATGTTAAAAACATGTAATAGAAAAAAATGTAACCTTCGATTAAAATCCAAAGGAAATATATATATATATAGGATTAAATTGATTTATTAATATCATGGATATATAATTACTTGTAAATTGATATAGACATTCGATTCGCATTTTCAATTAATGAACAACTAATGAAATATTTTCAGATTTTCCCAGTTTCTATTATCATAGTTAGAAACTTTATGTTGAAACGACAATACAACGATTTAATAATATATGATTATTATTATAATTATTACATAAACGTTATATTCTAAGAGGGGGGGGGAGAAATATGCAGTTGTTATTAAAAATTTTTATAGCACAATAGTTCAATACTTCCGTAATTATTATTACTCATTATTTATTATTTTTACCGATTCATATATACATTTATGAAAAAAAAGTATTAAATATTTTGATTTTTTTATTTAATATTTTTTTTTATATACGCTTCTATGAAAAAAATTCGTAAACATATAACATACTTGATTTACTTTAACAATGCATTATTTCATTATAATAATTGTCAAAATAATACTCCAATATTTTTATTAAGAAAAAAATTAATATAAATATAAAAATTATTCTGAACGAAAAGAAATGACAATTTTATAGTATTCTAGTACTTTTCATACTACCACTGAAAACGATCAATATTTTCAATATTCATTTTGTATACTCAACAAGGGATGTTTTTGTAATCGTCAAAAATAGTTATATTGATTTTTTTTTACGTCAGTAAAATTATGATTATATATTTAATTTTAACAACACCAAAAAAAATCTAATAGAATATCAAAGAACAAAGATACATAAATGAAATTATTCACTTTAATTAATTAATAAAATATAATCAAATTTCTACATCGCACATATCAATTATAAAGTACGATCCACATTATTTTTAATTATAAAATTGCTTTAGCGAAAAAATAAATTTACGAAAATTGTTAAATATACTCGTATTTATAATTGGATGTTACGATGTTAATATAATGAAACAAAAAAATAATAATAATAATAATAATAAACACACGCGCACACACATTTACAATTATTTCCACATTATTTTCCCCGAGTAATGACCACTGTTGAGAATTTTCCGAATATCAGTCATTCACATATTGTTGACCGGGAATGTTCTGTAAACGTCGAAGTTTCATATGATTAAAAATAAGCTCTTTCATTATTAGGATAACCAAAAAAAAAAAAAAAAAAACGCTTTTCCGTTCATTTTAACATCGAACTTGTGTTTCGCATCGTTAAATCTAAATTAAAACCATGTGCTCGAGTTTTGTTTATTTTTGTTGATTTTTGTGGTTATTCATCGGCAAGACGGCGAACAGCGAAGTACATTTCAGTGAAATTGATTTTCTCGCGTGTATACTTTATATATATATATATATATATATATATATATATATATATATACAATATTTTTCATTGGAAAATGGAAAATGATCCAAAGTAAGAATCTATTTTTATTTTTAATATTTTATGTTATAATTTTTTTTTCTTATTTATCTCTGTAAAAAGCTACTCTAATATGTACATTTTTTAATTTAAAAGTTTATATATATATATATATATATATATATATATATATATATATATACAATTACGATTTTATATGTTAAGTAAATCCATAATTTCATTTAATTTATAGTAAATTATACTTTTAAACGTATAATTTACCATAAAAGAATTTTTCGATTTTCGTTTAAAAAACTCATATTTTCATTTGAAACAATATTCCAAAATATAAATGATTTATCAAAAATAAATATTTCAATATTAAACTTAAAACTAAAATTTTTTTTTTACAAATATTTCAAAAACGAATTCCGATCTTGTTTTTTTTTATTTTTATTTTTTTATAAACCATTTATAAAGCGAATAAAATCTTTAACTACTATATTTTATTTAAAAATATTTTTTTTTCTTTATTTTGTCCATTAATATCATTGAAAATTTTCAGAAAAATAAATTGAACAAAATTATTTTAAAATGAAACAAAGAGTTAATATAAAAAAATTTGAAAATAAATTCTAAAAATCGTCATAAATACGACATATTATATAATTGATTTTATAATTTTCAGTATTTATCGAAATCATATATATATATATATATATATATATATATATATATATATATAAATTATTTTTATAATACATAAATTATTACTTTTTTTATTTTGAAAATATCCAAATCAATTCATAATACTGCACAGCATTATTATGCATAATGTAAATTAGCAAATAAAAACCATATCATGAAGTCCCGAATACATATATATATGTAATATATATTTGAAATTACGATTTCGTATTATAAAAAAAAATATTTGTATTCTGTAATCATATTATATTTCAATACTATCAACATAAAAAATAATTTTAATATATGCACGTTTATAAATATTATAATTAAAAATAATCATTACATTCGTAAATATATACGCCTAAAGAAAATATAATTAGCAGATAAGAATATATAAAAAAATATATATATATCTTTTTAATGATGTTATTAGCTAATATTATATATAAAATATGTATCATATTTAATTATTTATTAAAGTTTTTTTTTAAATCATACAACTTTTAAAAAAAACTTGTATGATTCGAAAAATTGTGTGATAAAATTTATATAATTTGATTTTCTTTTATCGTTGTGCAGTTTATGTTTTAATAAATAATTTTAAATCGGTGACACTCAATCTGAGAGAAATAATATTTTCTAAAAGATGAGATTTTTTTTTTTACTGTATACAATTGATAATTTTACAAATATGAATAATATTAATTAACAAATGTAAATTGTATGATAAAAAATTCTCAAAAATTAAAATGATAAATTTCAAAGGAATGTTTTATATTGAGATAAAACATTAAATTGTAAACCGGAAGTCGATAAATTCTGTTTTCAACAAGTGCGTTTAACTTATTTTCATTTTCTCCAGTATATATAAATTTTTTGATTCATATTAATTTAAAAAAAAAATACAAATTTTTCCAATGCAAACCCAATTTCCATTTTTGTTTTCGTATGAAAATCCATAATTAAATCGTCATTTTCCAAACTACTCTTATTTTTTTTTTTACAATAAAATCAATAAATCGGTATCACGCAGAATATGAAATGATAATTCACACTGCAATATCTTTGAGAAACTCTTACATAATTCTGGTAATTTCGAACTCATTGTTTATTTTCATGGCCTCATAAATCGCAATGTAATGCAATCTTGCTGTTTGAATAAAAATCTACAAACATCGCTTCTTACGTAGTGAAATAATTTATTATATTATATACATTATAGTATGAATAATTTTGTGACGTAAGTCTGCGTATTTTCTTTTTTTATATATATATTACCAATAGTCTAGATCTAGTGTGTGTGTGTGTGTGGTTTTAATGTATTCGGTGATTTCCCAACAACATACTATATACTGGTTTCTTTTATAAATATAATAAATTGTATAGTAAATATAGATATTTACAGCTATTTGACCTAGACTGATGAAAATCACTTTATACGTCATCAGTAAATATTCTTAAACTACATATATTTAAGGACCTTACATTAATTTTCAAAAGAATATTTTAATCCCATATTCAATCAGTGCTCTTCTAAAATATAACATCGAATTTTAATTATTTAATATTTATAAAAAAAAAATCATAAACATTGCAAATTTTATTTAATTTTTTTTTTAATTAACACGAATTAAAAAATCCATTTTTAATTTTAATAATTAAAAATATCTATATTTTAAAAATAATAATTTATCAAATATTGCGACAAATATTCAACGATATTTTAGCGCAAATTGAACTAAAATCGAATTACATGTTAATATAATTAGAACTATTTCACTAAATATATTATCAACAATTTATTATAGTTGTGTCTTTTATTAACGATTTCAGCATTATTTTATATTGAAGTTTTTTACGATATTATTTATTATATATGCAACTTTCTATAAATGTATTAAATATGTTTTTTTTTAATGTACATATTATGTTAATTTTATCTGAATATAGGCATTCAAATGATAAATAATATTTACATAATTTATTTACGATTTCTTTTATAAAGACGCGCTCATTTTCATATATTGATCGATTCCTGGAAACTATTATATTGTTAAATTATTTTTTATAATCACGCGTTAAAATATAATTATACTTATTGTTATTAAATTAAATATTTTTATAACATTATTTGACGTCAAAACTAAATAAACGCGAATAAAAATAAATAAAATTTTAATTATTAATGCAAATAAATTTTGAATAATTGATAATTATACAAACAATGTTAATATAACTATTCAACAATAGATTGTATTTTAGTTGTAAAAATATCAATGCGTGTACTCGAATTTCAACTAGAGCTAATTAGAATCTACAATTATAAAACTTTAAAACGCCGCCGGTGTCATCATTTTTATTCATCAATTAGCAATTTATTCAATATAAATATTATCACAATTCAAAATATGTATCGTTTACATATCGTATTTCAATTTATATAACATGTTTTCATGTAAAATATTTCAGCATTTAAGATTCACTTTTTAACAAATTAGACAGATTAACAAGCGTTACACGTTTATGAATAGAGTCTAACAGTGCTTTTTATGGCCATAATTTGATAACTTTTTTAGTATGTTTTTTTTTTAAATATTTTTTTACAACAATTTTATTTCTAATATTTTCTAACTTCCTACCCCAGTTTAATTTTTTTTTACTATTTATTTCATTTCCTAATTCACTTGAATTTTGACATGAAAAAAAAAATATACACACAAGTATTCACCAGTATTCCGTTTTGAACAATGATGTTTGCAATGGCCTTGTTAAAAATCACTCTTGCCTGAAGAAACAACAATTAAAATTCAGTTTTGGCAACAGCTATACTGTTTACATGTAAATATCATTACAATACATATATATAAAAATGCAAGTGATGACTTTTTTATACAATTTTAAAAATGCTCCGTCTATAATTTATCATGAATATTCAATTACATAGCATCTGGGATCAAATAAAAGACAGTGATATCATAAATATTCTCAGTACTTGTGTGAATATAAAATACACTATGATGATTGAATGATCATATGAATTTTTATACACCTACACTATATTGCAATGGATTGGACTAAATTTTTAAAAAACATGCAAAATATGAAAGATAAAGATTTTACATGTGGGACTTGTTGGTGAAAGTTGTTTGAAATTAATATCTTTTTAGTGTTTGCACAGTTGCATATGATCAACGTTTAACATTTTTAAATAATACAAAAATTTATTATAAATCTAAATATTTTACAATAATAAATTATGTATTTTATTGTTACAAAATAATTATGTCATAATAAAATAATTTTAATATGAATTTATAATACAATATTATTTAATGAATGAACGATTTTTAATACAAAACTGATAACTTTCTAAAAATATCGATTGGTCTCGAATATTTCCAAAATAGAGGTCAAGTTCAAGTATAAAGTGAATCTCTATCGATTTATTATACAAATAGACTAAAGTTATTCTTTCTATAACGTTGTATAATTAATATAACTAATATAAATAATTTGAAAAACAGACATTATGTTTAATAAGTTCAAAATTATATCATCAATTTTTATCGTATTCTTTACAATAAAATATTGTGACCTTTCACCTTTTTTCTTTTTAATTGCGATTCTTTTTAATCTTACCTTTTTATTATAAATTTCTCCATTTATAATAATTAAATTTTTTAAACACAATTCACAATGAATGAACAATGCGTCAAAATTAAATGCATAATAAAAAAAATATGGAATAAATTATACTTTTTAATTAGAATATTAATATAAATTAGAAAAAATATATTTTATTTTATATTAAAATATGTAAATAAAATTTATTATGATCGGAAACATCAGTTTTTTAAGATGTTCGCTTATTTTTTTTTAATTAAATATTAAAAAAAAATGTATATATTTTTAACGTCATTCTTTGAATTTTAAATTTATAATATTTTGTACACATTTCTTTGAAATTTATTACTTTATAACGAATCATAAAGTAAACTTAGCGATAAAGTATTTAGATAAACTTTATTTACAGATTCATAATCAGTAAATAATTATTTTATGATAAAATTTAAAAAAAATATATTATTAAAGAATTGAACTCTAGTTTCAAATACAAATATGATAGTTATTCAAATCCGTTATTGAGTCGGTTTTTTTTTATTTAATTCCCATTGTTTAACGCGAATCTTGCAAATTACGAAGTAAACCGCAATTGTTCAACACAAACCCACGCCATTTACGAAACATAAGACACCTTTGACGTCTCGAAAAAATATCCTCAAAAAAAAAAAAAAGGAAAATCCGGCCGTTAAACGTGCAGCTGATTCCTATTTATGACGTCACCGCCGCTTGTTCAATACTCGAGTTTCCATTGTAATTCACAAAAGTGATGTTGTAAACTGGTCCGAGGAAAACGGAGACAGACTCCCTCTTCGAAACTTCTTCGAAAAACGAAGTACAGTCACATGCGAACATTTGTTCGGTCTATACGCGTCAATCGTCAACAGAGTGTGTCGTATTATTTAATTTCATATATTTATATGTGATAATAAAAAATATTTATACTGACACTTTATCAAAATATTACTAATATATAGTGTTTTCATTTTTACCACGTGTGACTTGCGCACTTCGTCATGGACGAAGAATCGATGTGGAAAGGTTTTTATGATAAACTCCAAACGCAAAAATCTAAAGAGCAAGAAGATCACGATGCGAGGTAACATGAAATAATTTTAGATATATATATATATATATATATATATATATATATATATATATATATATATATACATATAAATACAAATGTTTCTGGATCAGCATTTAATACCGCTGATCATACTGTGCAGATCATCGGCTATAAATAGTGATCATCATCAACAATAATATCATTATTCATCGTATTTTCATACGCTATCGGTTCAGTGAATTCAATTCCAATCTTGTATTTATATTATGTATGGTCTGTGTGCTGAAATTTTATTTTTAAAAACATTATCGCACATATTCGGGTCATTAGCTTTCACCAAACGTTACTACTTTCATATTTTAATTTCAAAAAAAAAATTTTTTTTTTTTGGATCAAAGAAAAAAATGTGAATTATTTTTAAGCTAGCTTTAATCACGTTTGCGTATAACTGGCGTGAATATCTCATTAATAATGTATATTTTAGTTGAATAAATATCCGTTTTAATTCCGCAATTACGGCATTTTATTATGACATAATAAAATACTAAATCGTTCTTCTCAGTAATATTTTACTTACAATAAAATGATTCATTATTCATATAAAAAATAATAATTTAAATAAAATATTTGATGTACTACTAAATGCTTCTTATTAATATTTTTAAATATCATTAAACTATTCTTAATAATTTATTTTTATTTATATGAACAATAGTATGTATGTTTCTTTATATATTGGAAACTAAAAATTGAAAAAAAAATATTAATTTAATATTAAAACAAAATAATGATCTTTTCAACTATTATAAAATAATAAGTTTGATCATTTGTAATATATAATTTTTAAATTCTACCGTGTCACAATATAGTGCTTTATATGATTCACACAGAAAAATGATGCTAATTAGTTTATTAGCACACAGCATTCAAAAACATCCACCCTCGGAATGCTAATTTTGCTAGTTGCTAAAAAAAATCTATATAATATTCTGACCACATCATATATTATTTTTAAAACATTTTAATAAATAAATTATAGTTGTATATACTGTAAGAGTAGATTCAGTAAGAGAATTTTATGTAATATATTTTTTTTAATGTAGAAATAAATATATACGAGTGTGCTGTACTTGAAAATATTTTCGTACAACATCATAAAGAGTCAGTCATTTAGTTGTCTGGCCAAAAACCTGTTTTATGTCATGAATAAGAAAGAACAAACCTAAAATCAAGGTCGTAAAACAACCAAAAAAACCAGCGATTCCTACATATTGTATTTTTGTTTTTTTTTTAAGATAGATTTTCTATGTTATGTAATATAATAATAGTTTATTTGAAAATGTACCTTTTATTTCGACGACGATATTCCACACTTGCTATATTCGTTGCCCACATAAAATCAAAATTATAAAATAAAAAATAAATAAATTGAATATTAAAAAATTATATTTTGTAATTAAAAAAAAAATACGTGTAACAATACTGTCATTGGATAGTGTGGATGTGAGTGACGTAAACTAAACTAGATGATATCATCAAAATAATAACTATTAAATGAGTTGTTACAAAAGGAAATCTTTAAAAATATATATATTTATATACCTGTATTAATCCTAATAACGACGACATTGTCAATAATTTAATTTTATATTATTTACTTTATCTTCGTTTTTTGCGTAAAACTTTAAATTGTTTGCAATTGAAAATTAGCACTGTAAGGTAGACTTGAAATTATTTAATTTTCTCGTGAGAAAAAAAAAGCTGAATTTCATTGTATATATGAAATTTATATTAATTAATGTGTAGTATGTTGCTATGTCACATTATTAAAATTATTATTTTTTCCATTCAATATATTTTAGCAGACATTTTCCTTACTAACATTCAGTATTATAGAATAACTACTTGTTCCAATTGAAAGAGATAAATGGCAATTCTTTAATTCAAAAGATGATTGTTAACTTCTCCTTGTGTGCAATCGTTTTTGTCATTTATTCGATTCAATACTTATGAATCTTTTTTAAATAAATTTCTAATAAAAATTTTATTATTGCTATAACGATACGTTATTTGAATATTTCTCATATAAAATTGAGAAGATCAAAAATAATTTTATATGAGATTCTTGCAATGAACACGTAAAATATAAGCAAATATCAACCGAGGACTGCTAATTCAATAATAATATATATAAACATTCATATTCTGCAATAAAATGAAATTGTTTACTATAAATTTTATATTTGTTATATAACATTATCTTATATTATAAGTTTGGACAATTTCAAAAAAGAAATTGACTGGTGAAATTCCATATTTATATATTTTTCAATTCTAGAATAAAAATAATGATGATATTAGACTGCATGGCTTAAAATTTTAGTAGTAAATAATTTTTAACGTCGTTTTTCGTCATACTGTGAGATTTCATGATATGACGAAATTATACCCATGAGAATTTCTATTGCACCAAATTTCAAAATGAAAAATGTTTAACGTGAGTGAATGGGAATTTCCTTATAGACGATACTATGCTATTGGAATTAAAATTGTTCTAACAGTAAATTAGTAAAACATAGAATGATGCATTCTTCTTCAAACATGTCTAGGAATATTAATTAATTTTCCAAATTTTATTCTATCAGTATAACGTAACAGCAATTTCGTTTAATAAAATGGGACAATTGTTAAATTATTTTAGTAATTGAAAAAAATAAACGAGAATATGACGTAAGCTAGTACATACAAAACACACTTAATAAGAATATGTATTTTTTTTTCTATAAACTAAAATCATAATTTATATAAATCATTATATGTGTAAATATAACAAAGAAAAAGAAGAAATATTCAAAAAACGTTTAAAGAAATTACAATGTAATGGTAAATTTCAATATTAACAGAAATTATATATATAATATATTAAATATTTTTAATGTGATATTTATACAATATACAATCTAATAAAATTAATAATGATAACGTATTTTTAAATATTTTGAATACATTTAGTTGTATTTTTTCAATTTAAAATTAACAAATATTTATAAGAATTTATGATATATTAAGTAAATCAATAATAATATAAATTCTCTTGTTCTATTATCAACTCTATAACCAATACTATATTTGTAAAGTATAACTTTTAAATAATAAATTCATAATATTATAAAAATATCAATATTTATTAATGAATATATAGGACATAGCTTAAAACAGTTGATAATAATATAATTTTTAAAATTACGAACAAAAAAATTAAGAGATTGCTAATTAAACATATCATGTTATCTGCTTGAATATTGCTGCTGTAATAGTTGCATGTCTTTGAATAATACATTGAGTATCATCTCCAGTTAATGTAAGAACTGGAGGCCTTAAATTTGGTTGTAAACGACAAGCATGTTCGGCTAATGCAACTAAAACACCAGACGACGAAGAACTGACCGCACCCCTAGCTCCAACACATAATCCTTGATGATCAGCTATTATAACTCCTGTTACGCCCGGAGTTTCCATTGTTTCGTCCAAAACTTTGTCTAACTCTTTTTCCATTCTGCAAAATTAAATTCACTTTATCATAATCATGTATTCGGTTATATAACTTGCAGTTCTTCAAACAAATTCTATATTTGATACTTATGTAAAGTAATAAAACAAAAAAAATAATAAAAAAAAATGTATTTTACTAACAATATTACTTTTTAATCTCAAATTTTATATACTTTTTAAAACTGTTGTTAGATATAATTATTATTAAATGACAGTGAATAATCTTTTGCAAGTCATGAGAAATCTATATTTAAACATAAACAACAAAGAGGTCATTCATTTTCAGAAAACCAACAGGTTTTTTTAATAAATAAAACAATAAACAATGATTAAAAATAATTAATAGAACTTACTTACGTGAAATATAAATATTTTATATAAACTTGATATTACAATAAAAACTCTTTATGACAACGGCAAACACACACAAACGTCAAGTCGCGACTGACGTTTTGGCGAATGCAGTATAGCCAATCGTAAAATACAAACGTGTTTCATTCTACATACTACCAATATACGAATTGTGCACATGTATTTTTTCTTCATAGTTGAATAATTACTACATTTCTTGAAAAATATAGATTACTTTAAATTTATCTTTATATCATGCAAAACGTATGTTGTGTATTTAATGAATAGTTAAGCTATAATATTTAATTTTATTTTATATATATTAAACAATTTATTGGTAATAATACAAACATTAATATTCTTCAAATTATTTTTTAAACTATTAAATTTAATTAATTTTATAAAAAAGTTAAAATTATTTGTAAAATTATAATTTTAAAGTAAAAATAATTTAATTTATATTTTTATACTAAAATCCAGTTTCATTAAAGATATTTTTCTGTCAATATTTTTTTAAACCTCTAGATTGTTATATAATGATATTTTACCTTCTCTTTGTTTTTTTTTCGACGTAATATATCTACTAGTATTCAATTGAGTGAAACTGAATTAAATTTATTAATGTTTATTGCAGAATCCGACACTGATCATAGCTGTTATTCGTTTGCTTATAAACGTCAATTGAGCGATCGAACAAGTTAGACTATTAGTGTTATCTCTGTTTAACATACGCAAAATTTCTTGAATAAACAAGGATAGATACATTTTTGTGTTTATTTTTTGAAAACTTCGGCCTTGACAGCTGATTATAGACAAACGTCCGATATATACTTAATCGATACAAATTCTCTGTTTTAGTGTGTTCGTTCATTTGTTATTTCGGTATATTTGCTATCTTTTTATAATTATCTTATCTACGAACCGCTTTATATACGTGAAAATGTTTAAAGCTTTTATAGTGTGTAAATCGCCGCTCTCGCGCTATATAACCTCAACAAGAAATATGCATCTGCTAAAACAATTGGCTTTCGTCAACGGTGAATGGGTGCCTGCGGCTTCAGGCAAAACTTTCAATGTAATAAATCCCGCCGATAATTCTGTGGTAGCTTCGGTCCCCGACATGGACGCTCAAGACACTAAAAAAGCCATCGAAGCTGCTGCCAAGGCGTTCATCACCTGGCAAGATGTCACCGCCAAGGAGAGATCTATACTTCTAAGAAAATGGTACGATCTTCTAGTGAAGAATCAAAATGAAATTGCATCAATAATGACTTCAGAATCTGGTAAACCGATTAAGGAATCAGCTGGTGAAGTTGTATATGGCAACTCTTTTATCGACTGGTTCTCGGAGGAAGCTCGTCGAATTAATGGAGAAATAATACCTAGTCCACAACCTTCTAAACAAATTTTGCTAACTAGACAACCTATTGGAGCTGTTGGTTTAATTACACCTTGGAATTTTCCTCACGCTATGATTGCTCGAAAAGTGGGAGCCTCTTTGGCAGCAGGTTGTACATGTGTTATAAAACCAGCAGAAGATACTCCTTTAACCGCTTTAGCTATGGCTCAATTAGCTGAAGAAGCTGGTATACCTAAAGGTGTAATCAACGTAGTAACAAGCGATAGAAAACATGCACCTGAAATTGGAGAAGTGCTATGTAAAAGTCCACTTATTGCTGGAATTTCGTTTACCGGTTCGACTACAGTTGGTAAAATTTTGTACAATCAATGTTCCGAAGGTGTAAAAAGAATTGGATTGGAACTGGGTGGTAATGCTCCTTTTATTGTTTTTAAAAATGCT
Source organism: Leptonema lineaticorne (assembly GCA_024500535.1). Classification (NCBI taxonomy): domain Eukaryota; kingdom Metazoa; phylum Arthropoda; class Insecta; order Trichoptera; family Hydropsychidae; genus Leptonema; species Leptonema lineaticorne. Next base: position 5,723,934 of record JANIJI010000030.1, on the reverse strand, counting down.
GATTTAGATAAAGCTGTTCAAGGAGCTATGGCATCAAAATTCAGAAATTGTGGACAAACATGCGTTTCCGCTAATAGGTTTTTAATACATGAAGATGTGTTTGATAAATTTGTAAAACTATTATGTGACACTATAAAATCGACTCTTGTTGTTGGAAATGGCAAACTAGAGAATGTCAACATTGGTCCATTGATTAATAATAATCAAATAAAATTAGTTAAAGGACATGTTGATGATGCAATAGCCAAAGGAGCGAAAGTTGAATTAGGAGGAAAACCAGCAACAGAACATGGAGATAAATTCTTTGAACCAACTGTTTTGACAAATATTACTAAAGATATGAGCGTTTATAATAACGAGATATTTGGTCCTGTTGTGCCTTGCATTAAATTTAAAAATGAACAAGAAGCTTTAGATATTGCAAATTGTACTAGAAGTGGTTTGGCAGCTTACTTTTACACTAATGATATCGCTCAAATGTTTAGAGTATCGAGAAAACTTGAATTTGGTATGGTTGGTGTGAACGAGGGTATAATATCTGCAACAGAAGCTGCTTTTGGTGGAATTAAAGAATCTGGAATTGGAAGAGAAGGCAGCTCTCATGGCATTGATGATTACGTTTATATTAAATACGTTTGTGTTGGTAATCTGTAATTTCATTATCTGAAAATCAATAAATTTGAACAAATTATCGAGTCTTCCATTAAAAAAAATACTGAGATTATAAATTCGACAATAATTTAATTAAAAATTGTAGATTGTAAATTGTTGACATAGTTAAAATCGTTATTAGTTTTTTCATTGTTATTATTATTATTATTATTTTCTTTGTTTTTATCTTTATATCTTATATTAATTATAATATACTTTATCGCCACAGTTATTTAAGTTTTTTCAATAAATTTGTTACTTTATATGTTAACAGTTATAAAATGTTAATGCTATAGCCTATTTTATATAAAAAATAATAAATTATACTGTAATATAGTACATGTTAGCATATATTTATATAGTGAGATTTATAAAAAATATATTATATATGAATATATTTGTAATTAATATTTATTTTTCTCTACTCTATTTCATTTTAATTCAATTTATATGAATAAATCATTTTCAATTTACGTAAATTTCTGAAAAAAAAACTTTTTCATTCCTCAACTAATAATTTTAATTTCACGGCTCTGTTATTTAATATTATGTAATATATATTTATACAATATCTTTATGTCTAAACATATCAATATGGCTTCCATATATCTTATTGATCACAGCTATAAAATTAGAAATATTCTTGGTAATAAATTATTTAAAAAATACATATACGTTTTTTATTTGCCTTCTCGATTCTTTAACGTTTGATTTAAAATATTATTTAAATATTTATTAAATTAGTAAATATATATATATAATGATTGCTATATGGTACAATCGGTTAAACATTGCATAGCATCATTATCAGTTTCCTCGATAGTCATTTGGCAATCTACTATATGTCGTTGACTTTACGGTTGAATTCGCCGTTTGAACTTGTTGAAATTATGCCAGGTCTTCACAATAGAACAAAAAAAAAAACTAGTTATTTTCGTCTATTGTTTACCAAATATTAATTTATGTTATTTAAAACATTTCAGAATACGAGAGGTGGACGATGGCTTCTTCGAGAAGTTCGGTTCGATTCTTCGTCAGCAATCGATTAAAGCCGCCATTGCCGAATCGACACCGCTGGCTCCGCTTTATGAGGAATCGCAAGCGAATGAACCGACATATGAGGAAATATCGGCACCGGCGGAAGTATCAACGATCGCAACGGTCGAAACAAGATTCGGTGAAACGGACACGGACAGTGGCAACGAGACCCTCATCGATCCCGATTCTGAAACCGAGGAAATTGGAAAGATTGAATTCTATGTTGAAGCCGTTGATTTAAACGTAAGTATAACATAATCTCAATATATTAATGAAATATTATAATAATTTTCATTTTTGATTTAATTATTTTTCTTTATTTATTATTTATTGATAACCCTTTCGTTATTATTTTTTGTTAAATAGTGAGTTCACTCAAATAAAATTTTAAAACAATAAAGTTTATCAAAGAAATAACCTTTTTTTAATTTTGATATTAATTTTTTGAATATATTTTAAATTAATATAATTAATTTTTCATATCACTTGTTATTTTATATAATATTTTCCCTTGAATCAATGTATAATATTTTTTAATTCTGAATAAAAAAGAGAAATTCTTATATATATATATATATATATATATATATATATATATATATATATATATATATATATATATATATATATATATATTACGTTATATTTTTTCCATATAAATTAAAAGTAATCAGAAAAGTTTTAACAAACTTATGTTCAGTACTATAATATTTTACATATCGGTTATTATTTGACGATCGATGAGTATAATAGAAGTTTTTTTTTTTACTTTCTTCATATTTATAAATAGATCAATAATAACGGTAAAATTGATTTTCGCTCATATTACAAAGTTTTGCTGAAAATATTGATTTTTCACGTAGACGTCGCGTAGCATTGCTACGCTGTCTGTCTACAGAAAATCATAACTTTTCCGCATCCGTGGTTTATTATGCGTCAAAAATGGTATCCACCAGAAATGATGTTCTTCGAATATGTGAGCTCTTGACAAGTATGTGCTGTTTTTTTTTTTATTTATATTTTATTTTATTAATTCATATCTTTATATGTTATACATGCAGTTCATATGTATGTATGATATAACCTCGACGATTTATTATTTCGTTTATATTTAACTTATCGATTTAATTAATAATAATAATATATTTACGTTCATCATTCAGTTATTATCTTTATATAAAATGAATATTTTTATGAGTTGATTTTTATAGTTTATGTTTTATTTTATTTTATTTTCACTCAAGTGCATTTTTATCGAATTTGAAACATGGACGGACGGTCGTAAATTTTAAAAGAAATTTAAGGAATATATTATCAATAAATATCATATATAATAAATGGCAAATGTGTGTGTTTTTTAATGCTTCCATGAAAGAATTCAAATCAATTAGATATGTTTTAAATTTGAATGGACCAAAAAATCTGAATGAAATCACCAAAACTTAAAATAATCTTTTAGTATACGATAATTTTTTTTGTTAAACATTTATTATTAGATAGTTCATTATATTTCATTTATTCGAAAGTTTCTCAATTTTAGTTATATTACACATTTCATTTTGTAATTTTATAAATTCATCTTTAATCAATACTTATTTATAAAATTTCATCTCGTGATTCATATATTTAACAGTAATATGATAATTTTTTATATTTATTATGAGAATTTTCTTTTCCATTTTTCCTCTTTTTCTAAAAATATATCCAAACAGTTATTTTCATACGAGTCACGGTCGCATCCTAAATATGAATTTTAAAATAGATTGCTATACAATTTTACTCAAGAAGAGTAAAAGTTGAAAGCGAAATGTTAACCATCGGTTAATATTGATAATGTAAACGATAAAAAAATCTTTACATCGTTTCAATTTTAAACCGGGTTCGGAATGTTAAGATGATTTCAATTATGTATTTCCTCGTAAATCTCAAGCTTTATGGGATCGTTTCAATCGATATTATGTTCAGCATAGCGATTAACACTTGTTTGGAATAGTAACAGTAAAATAACTATATTTGCATTCCGTTTTTAGTCTACATTTTATATGGAATTATATGAAAAGTCGTGAAATTCCACGACGATGAAGTAGACCTAAAATTTGGCAGTTTATTTTTGTACTGTATGGAGACATTTTTTTTTATTATTTTGTCAGTACGATTAAACAACGTGTTGTATTTTATATTAAATATAGATCTTTTTTATTTTAATAATATAAATAATGAATATATTATTATTTTTTAATATAAAATTAAATATTATATTATAAACATTTACATACATATAATTTTTATATTTAGAATAATCTTATATATATATATATACACTACAATAGTTATACTAACAAATAGTAATTTTGTTTGTTTATATATATATATATATATATATATATATATATATTGATGTTTTTTTTTTGTTTAAACTTGACTTAAATAACGCTAATAATATAAACAAACCCATTCACTTTTGTCGGAAATGATGAATTAATGTCGTTCATATAGTTTTTTATGTCAGGGTGTATCAACTGATATAAACTAAATCTGATTGTGATTATAATCTAAAAAAAAGTAATATTTGATAAATCATATTGTTAAATAGAATTTTGTATAATTGAGCTTAAAAATTATTTATAATTTATGTATGTGTCTTCAATTATAATGAATAATCTAATCGATATTCAATGATTTATTCAGTCAGAATCTCATGTATGGATATTAAATGTGATGATTTTGATTTCAATTTCTAGTAATGCTTTTAATATTATTATTTTTATATTAGGTTTATAAATATCTTTCAACTTAGTGTCAATAAAAAAATAAATTATATATTAATTTTCACACAAAAACCTCGGTATTGAACACCGAATAAAACACTTGACCCAATAAAAACAGAATTTTTTTTTAAATCGACACAGGCTTTTATGGATTACGGCTGTACTCAAATTTTATAGACCAAAGCTTTTAACGTGAATTTTTATTATCGATTTCGATTGATTTGATCCGAAATCTCCATACGCTTGGTGATGAGGGGTTACTGTTTTGTGGTCTAGTTCCATTTTAGCAGCTGATCCGAATGAACCTGCGGATGGATGCATTGTATAATTTTCGTGCAACACCCCTGAGTGTCGTCCAGGCTAAAATAGATTTTGGCAACAGCAGCAAAACCGATTCAACATTTCTGAAACAGTCCTAGGCCGTTTTATAGTTATGCAGTCGTCTTCTGATTAAAACATATTGCTATATCACATCGTTATCTCTTTGATCTTTCTATTTTATACTATTGATGAAATGTTTCCCGAACGATAACTTTTATTCGTGTAGTGTTTTTATTAATCAATTGCCACAAAATGAACGGAACTATTAAACGAAATCAGTTTAGGGGTGTAAAAAAAGATGTCCTTCAGAGACAAACCACCCTACTCATTGAGAATATGACCGTGAGTCCTTTCTTTGCTCTTAATTATTTTTCATTAATCTTTATATTTTTTTTTTGTTTATATATTTTATTCGATCTTTAGTTTCAATTAAGATATTTTAATTTCTAATCTAATAAATCTTTTTCTTCTTTCTGTTCTATTAAATTACTCTATTAATGGTATCTATTACTTTCTCAATTATATTATTTGTTAACTTATTGATTTTAAGTCAAGAAATCGTAACTTAAAATTCCATAATGTTATTTAAATATATTTTTCAAAAAAATCACCAAAAAATAAAAAAAAATATGAAAAATGTAATATTGGTATTATACGATATATATATTTTACTGCCTAAAATCTTTTTTAGTGAATTTATTTGTAACTTTTATCAATCATTTTATAGTGAAAGATAATTAATAAATAATATGTTTTAATTATTTTATTTTACAGATAGACGAATTGTACAAAGAAATTTTGTACGAAATACTTCACAATGTAGGATGTGATGTCGACGTCGAAATCGGTCAACTTCCACTTCTGAGCTACGTTCAGGATGCATTCAAAATACCGAGCGACAGACACCAAGAATTGCTGTCGGAAGCCGAAGCGAAAGAACCGCCGGAAATCATGCTGAACGTGGAAGTCATAGAAGGCAAAGACTTACAGCCGAAAGATCCAAACGGTTTAAGTGATCCATTCGTAACGATGTTCTTGTTGTCAAACAAAACACTCAAATATAATACATCAGTTAAAATGGGAACTCTGAACCCAACCTGGGAAGAACATTTTTCTCTGTAAGTTTGCTCAAAATAATACAGATATATTTTCAAGCGGAAATGTGAATCTATTTTTTTTTTATTTTGTAAATTCACTGATCTTGCCAATGTTTCTTGGCATTGAAATAACTGTGAAGAAATGCACTTTTTTTTTGTTCGTCCTCATATCAGAAACTGATAGATATAAACATAACTTTTTTTTTGCGTATAATGTGTTTTGATTTTTTTTATTTCAGACCAATTTCTGAAAATCCTGCTGAAGATACATTATGCGTGGAAGTTTGGTAAGATTTTTTTGACTATTTATATAAATTACTAATTTTTCCTTATAGTCTTTTTTTTTGTAAATACCAGATGTTTTTTATAAACAACATGTCACTTTAAAATATTGAATATGTATAGATGAAAAAGATTTTCATTATATACATTTTTATAACTTATTTATTTTTAGGGATTTCGACCCGGCAGAATCAGTTAAAGAAAAAATGTCAAAAATTATGGAAGTAAAAGGTGTTAAAGGTCTTAGAAGACTGATGAAAGAAATTGCCTTAACAGCCTCGACTGGAAAACATAGTAACGAATTAATTGGAAAAGCTAATATTCCATTAAAGGTAAACTAATAAAATATAAAACTTTTATTATTTAATGTCAATTATTATATTCGATTATATTTTTTTTATTATAGAGTATTCCTACATCTGGAATGACAATGTGGTATGGTCTTGACAAACCTAAAAAAACAAAAAGACAGGGTTTATTAAAAACTAGATTAGTATTTACTGCTGAAAAACCTTCTGAAGTTGCTTTACAAGAACATAGACATCTTTTAAGAATTTTATTACTGCATGAGCTTGAAAACTCTAAGGTTATTGAAATATGCAATATTTTTATATTTCATTATATATTTTTTATTGGATATTCTTAATTATTTATCGTGTAAATTATAGGTTGCACCATATTGGTGGGCTGGCAGTTACAGTGTTCATGCTGAAGCTATAATATCTCAACATGCAGCACAAAGTGGACTCGATGTAAAAGATACGAGTATGGCTCAATGGACAGTTTTTTGTAATATTCATCAAGATCACCCTCTCAGTTTCGCCTTGTTCAATAATATTTTCAATAAGCTCAGTAAACCATTAGAATTAAAACAAATAAGTGAAGAAGAATTAAAACTGTTTTGGGATGGTGTTAGAAAATTATTACCATCTTGTTATAGTATCATCAGAAAAATAAGAAAAAAAACTACCGGCGACAAGAACGTCTTGAAAATACTCAAAGACGTTCTGATATTGTTATGCATGGTTTCTGAACTTGCGATTCCGGAAGACTTCGATTTATTTCCCTCTAATATGTATAGCTGGTTAAATATTGAATCTGATAAAAAATGCGATATCAAAGAAGTGCTCTTGCAAGCTATTCACAAAGGAGCTTCGGAATGGTTTGTCGAGATCAGTGAAAATATTGATAGCGATACTATAAATGAAGAAGGAAAACTTCAGGCTCTTATCAAAATGATACAAATGGTTAGATCTGACATGCAACGAGCCGTGGAATATTATGACAAATGTTTTGCACAGTAAATACATATGAATTTTATTATTAATTATAATATTTTTCTTTAATACGATATAATTATTATTAAATTTGAAATTACATTTTCTTATAGACATATTCGTTTTCCATATTCAAAAACATTGTACATGATTTATGAGAAAAAACTATCAGAATCTATTGAACCGGTGGTAATTGGAGTATGTAAAAACTTGAAACATCTAAATTATAGTAAAATTAGTGATCGTCAAGTGTTATTGGCCGATGAAAGTGGAGAAGGCACAAAATTAGGCGCTCCAATGGTCGACGGTGAACCATTGGCTATGGGTACAACCTTGTTCGAACTTTATTTGGTTTTACAAAGATTTTTAGCGTTAGTATATATTGTATTACATGTTATTTTTATAGATTTTCCTCAAGCATTTATAACTTATATGATTTCAATTTTATTTATAGTTTGGGCCAAGGATTATATCCAGCCAACTGGTCGTCTCTATCGATATCCAAATTCCATTTGTGGTTTTACGGTGGAGTTTCTCAATGGTTGGATATAGCTGTTTTCAAAGCTCATACTCGTATTGAAAAAGCGGTTGAACTTGATAAATTAATACCGGTTGATGAGTCTGTTAAATATAGCAGTTCTGCAATTGATACGTTATCTATTTTCTATCAAATTAAAGTTTTCTGGGAGCAACTTGCTTGGCCCGAAGCTGAAGGTTCCTATACTTTTGTAGCCAAAATAATTGACGTAAGTCAACTTTTTAAAATATATAAATCATATAATACAACGTACACTTTTTATTTCATCTATATACGTTTTTTAGGACATCTGTTCATGTTGTGTTTTTTATGCTGATAAAGTGTCCGAAAGAGTGGATGGAATTGGTATTGAAAAAACAGTTTATGAGACCAAATTCCATGTAACCAACGAATGGTGTCTCGCTATTAATAATATAGATCATGTTAAGTCAAAATTGTACTCATTTGTAAATGAATTAGGAATGAATGATATAATTGTGAAATTAGGAGAATTGAGATCAGAAATGGAAGCAGACAGGTATTTATTTTGAATATATGAAATACATATATTTATAATTTCTTCAATATTAACTTTATTTTATTGGTTTTTAGATGTAAAGTAACTTTATATAATGTGATAGAAAACTCATTAGATACTATTAAGAACAAAATCATCGAATTAATTGAAATCGTTGTAAATAAGGTAATTTAATTATTTTAATATTAAAATATGTTATTTATAAGTTTAATTATATTAATTTTGTAATTTTCAGATGATGCCCTCTATATCGAGATTTTTGTTGGAAGGTGCAGAAATTTTACACCAAGATTGTTCAAGTATGGAACGTGTGATGATGTATCTTGAAGAAAGCCTTTCAATATTACATGCAAATCTCAGTGAGGATAATTTTACAAGAACATTGGACGTAATTTGGGAACAACTTAGTAAATTATTATTCCAGTTGGTTGAAACTAATTTAGAAGTAAGTAATTTTATTTTATTTATAAGTGAAAATTAACTGAAATAATTTAATATCTTATATTTTATTATTAGACAAATATGTTTTTCGTTAATAACATATTATATTTATTTCAATAGAAAAGACGACCTCCTTCGTTCTTTTCAAATCTTCATGAATGCTTAAATATAATGGTCAAATCTTTTAAACAAGACAACACAGCTTCAAGTTGTAATGAAACTCTTCAGAGGATAGAATATTTATTGAAATTGCACGGATTTGAAACTTCGGATTTAATTCATCAATATTTTGTCGAACGATGGGAAGAACAAAACAAATTACAACAATCTCAATTTGGAATATTGGCTGTCCGAGCGGTGTTTTGTGATTCAGCTATTAAAATTGAAGTTATCAATGCTAGAAATTTACTGCCAATGGATTCAAATGGTATTTTATTATTTTTAATCAAATTTATTTATCATTTAAAATATTTTATAATATATATTAATCAAAGATAATTTTAATATTTTAGGAAGCGTAGATTCTTTTGTTAGAATACATCTAATGCCAGAAGATCTATTTGCTGGTACGATAAGGCCAAAAACTCAAACGCACAATAAAAATCTATTTCCACTTTTTGATGAAACATTCACAATGTATTATATATTTTTTTTATATATATATATTATATATGTAATAATATTTTTACCTTAATTTATACTTATCGATATGTTTATAATTCATAGAATCTTGACTCCGGAACAAAGGGCATATAAAAATGGACTTGTTGTATTCAATGTTAAAGACAAAGATATGTTCGGTATGTCAAGTCAGTATTTAGCCGAAGCTTTCTTGCATTTCAGCGAAATACCTGATACTGCTGAAAATATCAAAGGACTGCCACAAATTCATCTAATGCTTTCTCGGCCGACAAAATTAGGTAAATTTCTATTTAATCCCCTTTTAAACATAGTCGCGATAATTTTGTATATTAATATTTTATTATAAAATTTTAGAGGGTGATGCAATAAAATCTTTAGAACATAGACAGGGTGATAAACAAGCTAAAGAATTTTTAAAGAAACAGAAGCAAAAAATCGGTTTACCACACTGACTAATCGTGTATAAAAATCGATTGACTAAAAATGTGTACAAATTAAAGAAAAAGCCATATAAGACGTGAAATTTTGTTAATAACAAACGCTATATTAATTTATGTAATCAAGATTAATGGTGATATGATGAATATGGTACTTATCAGGTTTAGTTTTATAATGTGTATGTAATTATAATAGATGATGTTAAATTTTTTTCGTTATGCATGAACGTTAAATTTGTCGTAAAAATAATTCGTTATGATTATTTGTGATATATTTTGTGTTGTTTCATTTTGTTTTGAAAAATTCCTTGTTTCTAGTCTGAAAAAAATATTAATTGCATTCATGAAAATGACATATGCAATAAGCTTAGTTTGTTCGACGAAGTCGCAGGTCGAATACTAGAATATTTTCATTTACAAGAATACAGTGATAGAGTTTATTCAGTTATTTTGTTGAATAAAAAAGTTTATAAAATTTACAATATTTTAGATTATATATTGAGAAACTGTTTTTTTTTTAATATTTGTGAACATTTTATTTATTGTTAAAAGTTGAATTAATCGGATTCTGATGATTAATTTTACAATGTTTGAATTTAGTTGTCTAGATCATAGATCATATATAAAATTATGAAAAAAAATAGTTTAAATTACAAATAAATTCATTATAAGAATTAAAATACACATATGAAACATTTTAAAACTTATATATTATATTAAAAAAATATATATACCTTGAAATTTTATATACACATACATTGTTTGAAGATGACAAGTTCCACATTTTTAATTTATACTATTTATTTATGAATCTATATATTGTATATATAATACATAATGTGCCTTTTGAAGTGTATTAAAACATACACTGAATATAAGGGTAAAACTTTTTTTTAGTAGTCTGATCAGAAATGCATTTATAATGCTCTTTTTCTAATATTTGTCACAATTATGTTTCTCATGTTTTTATAATGATTTTTTTCACTTTTCAATATATATATATATATATATATATATATATATATATATATATATATATATATATATATATATAATCTTTTTATTTATTTATATATTAATTTAATTATAAACAAATACATCGAAAAGGCGATGTATAATGCAATAATATTAATAATTCTATATTATTATATCAGAATTTTGTTACACAATTTTTTCCAAATTATATGTATGTAATTAATATATTTTTTAATAAAAAAAAATTCTAATGAACATTTTTTTTATTTCATTTATGATATTTAAAATGTATAAAAGCGTATAAAATTATTATAATTTAAATTAAATATATATATTATTACTCCTATATTTAATATATGATTCTTAGTTTGTATATATTAAGCAAAATATGCTTTTACAAGAAGAATCACTCTAAAAATTAAATTAAAAATTTGACAGATAATAGTAAAAATAAAAATAAATAATATATTTCATTATACCAATTATTGCGTTTTTCATATACTTGGAAATAGGAAACCACACGATTCCATTCTTTTATTTGTTATACCTGCAATCAAAAGAAGAAAAAGATATATATATATATATATATATATATATATATATATATATATATATATATATATATATTTGATTATTCTATTATAATATTATATTAAAAATATATTTTACTTTTTCCACATTTAAGTGCACATCTAAACTTTCCAGGGTTTCTGTATGTAACATTATCACTGCCACATATTGGATTATATTCATTGGTTACATATTGATGACATCGTCTCTCGCAAGGTGTCGGAGTACCGGGCGACGAATTTTGTTGAGTGCCTCCGATTTGATTTTGTGAATTCGTCGACGGTGATCCATCTACCAAGTTCTGGTTGATACCTTGATTCGACGGAATCTGCTGCCGTTGTCCATTCTGCCAGAACGGTTGTTGTGTCTGAAAGTTGTCATTAGTCGTTGAAGGTCTACGATTATTTTGCCAGTTTGTTTGTACATTTTGATTCGGTCTCAAAAAATTGCCGCTTTGTCTGATCGGTTGTGGATAATTATTGTTGTCATATTCATCATCTTTAAATGCAAAATCTTCTACGCCCCAATATCCGGAAGGTAATTTTCCATTTTCATAACCATATCGATTATTGATTTCTTCGAATGTTATATCTGATTGTCTTCTATGTCTATTGGATATTGGTTTGTATTCATTTTTCTGTGATGATTTTCCATTTTCCTTATCGACTTCTTCTTCATCTATAATAGTTTTCATACGGATTTTCTGCCTTTTTGCCGGATTTGGTAATGATTGTACCATATTAACAATTAATAAATTAATAACTGCTGATGAAATATAAATAATTTATTAAAAATATAAATATATTAGTATCATAAATGACACATAAATTTAATTACCTAATGAAAGTATACAATAGCGCAATGATATCATGATGATTTTATTATTCTATCACGGAAGTATCTAAAAATATAAAATGACAAAATTAATTACATGAACATTCATATAATTCAAACTCTCTTTAAAATAATGTTAATAATAAAAATAATGATTATTCTATGATGAAATTAATTAAAAGTTTTGCAATATGTCGTTTACTTTAATAAATGCAAATAAAGTTTACCTAATTGAAATTTTAAAATTATATGTCATCCACAAATATTTACGGTTATCTTTAATAAACTAATATAAGTGAATACTTCTAATAGATATATTAATAACTTTTTTTTTATTAAATTAAATTGCTTATAGATAGACATGAGTAATTCATCAGAATTAAGATGAAATGATGGGTCGAAATGAGATGGGATTTTTCTTTCTCCCCAAATAAAAAATACAAAATAAAAACAAAAATGGTTTTAGTATGCATCAATCATCCAATATTATAGACAAGGAAAAAATTATAAAATATTTTTTGTAAACCTTTTTATTCATTTATATTTTGTTATAGAGATCAAAAACATTCAATTCGATTGATTACATTTCATTTTAATATTTTTCATATTTTGGAAAAAAAATTAATATAAGTAGAAATAACAGAGTAAACTATATTGATTTAGATTTATTATATATTGTGAATGGATAGAATGAGTTTGAAAATTATATTTAAATTTATATTTTAACAGATTTAAATGTCTATATTTAAAAATACAAGAATAGTAAAAAAATCATTAAATAAAAGCGAAAATAAAAAGTTATGCACAAGAATTACGTCACATGAAATAACTATAAATACTTAAAAAAAATATTTTTTTAAGTTTTAATCTAACTATATCTTTTAATTAATAAATGGTTTATGTTTTGCAAAAAAAAAACTTTGATATAAAAAAAAATAGTAAAAATAATTTTATCTTATTTTTTTAAAATAATTAAAAATCATGAGAATTTCAGAAAAAAATCTTTATAAATAAAGTGTTGCTTTATATATTATTTTATATATAATAATTTTTTAATGAATAAATTTCGTTTATAATATTTCGATTAATATCATATGAGAAGCGAATTTTTGTATAGCAACATTTTCTTATTGTAATTATAATAATAAAATGTAGAAATTATTATGCGAAATATTTAGAAAAGTCCATGAGAAATAGTTTATAATGTGAAATCAATAGAAAATATTTATTTTTAAATAAACACAATTATCATAATAATAACATATTTTTTAAGTAATAATAATATTAATAATACGAAATGTAATAATTTGTAATTTATTATGTATCTTTGAAATAAAACATGACCTACAGTAATATTGTATTATATATAAAAAATCTAACATATTTTCAAAATAATCTTATGTATATCAATATTTATAATTTTTAAAATCCTTAAAACAGCTTATATTATATAATATAAATGTCAAATGAGTTAAATTAGCAAATATATCGACATTTAGATTTACTTTTTATATATTATATTTAAATTAATTTAATTTCAAGGACGATAGTGATAGATATTCAAATATAATAGTTCAAATTGACACTATTTTTCAATGGAGCACAATTTTAACTATAAAACCAAATTTTTTTAATCCTATTAAATGGTTATTAACGTTAATTATATATTGATATGATTTCGCATTTAACATAATTCTGTATATGAAATAAGATTTCTGTGTACGACAAAAAAAAAAACAATTTCGAAATATATAACATTTTAAAAATAGATTTAAATGAATTTATAAAATCGTAGTAAATGTTTGTTTTTCATTATAATATGTAATTGACCGGAACTAGTTTTTATTAATGTTTTTTTTACAACACAAAAACTAATGTAAATAAACAAATAGACAACTTTTTTATATTTTTTTAATTAAATATATATATATATATATATATATATATATATGTGTGTGTGTGTGTGTATGTGTGTGTGTGTGTGTGTGTAAAATATGTATATAAAAAAAGATTTTATTTTAAAGTATAAACATATAATTACTTTTTATGATCGAAATCAAATTTATGATGGTAGCCATTTTGTTTCTATTGAATAAACAAGTTTTATCGAATTCCTTGCATATTTTTCATATTGAATCAAAAAATATTAAATTTAAGAAATATATATATATATATATTTTCATTAAAAATCCAATTTTTTTTACCACCTTCACGTCGAATATACAGCACGACCTTTATTCGGCTTTCTTATTAATAAGTGTAAAAAAATAAATAAATAAAAGATATTATTACAATGCAACCGACCTGATGTGTCCTTCTTAACCGAGGATACGACGAGTTCTGACGGCGTATATCAGCTGATTAATAGCAAAAAAAAAATAATAATAATACGCTGTCGACTCTTCGATGGTCTGAACGTTTATAAAGCCTTATAACATTGATGTTACTAGTTTTGTTATTTGCGTAACGAGTAAGCGGAAAATAAATTACGAGCGTATTTAAAGATATAAAAAATAATAACTTGCTAACGGTTTAAAGAGTAAAATATCGATTGTTTTTTATTACAATATATAAAATTATATATATATATATATATATATATATATATATATATATTTTTTTTTCCACGGAAACCGTCATAATTTCAAATTATGATACGATTAATTATAATTTACGCTCTTATGAATGTGTAACCGTGAACTTGTAAATGTAATTTAATTTTATGCAAATTATTATTACACGTGGAGGTCGTAATGATTATCGATATATAATATAATAATTAGTATTGGTGATACAGTGATGATCGTATTTTTTCGTATTTTCTTAGAAAAATAGTGTATATATTTTAATTTTATTTGAAAAAAAAACGATCTAAGCCAAAAATATAATAATATATATAATAAAAAGTTTGCGTTTGAAAAAGTAGAATATTTATTAAAATTCGTAGGACTTACAATTTTCAGATTCAGAATTAAATATCCTTTTAGAGAAATATTTTTTTCTTTTAGAATCTGAATTACGTTCAACCTTAACATTGAGCTATTTACGTTAAAAAATGAAATTATTATGCAAAATTTGCCTTCAAAGTTTAGTTATAATATAATATAATTTTCACGAGAAAAATACCAGAATAGTTTCTCGATGACTTTCCTAGAATATTGTAAGTGATGCTGTAAGATCCGATTCTTAATTGAAAGTAAATTTATGACTATTGAATCATTGTAAAAAAAAGAAAACAACATTTTTCAAGTTTTATATATATATTTTTATCGAAAATCTAAATTCCATTATGTTTTTTTATAGAACTTACCTCAATTATTTATAGTCTGATCGATGTAAAGACACATTTTGACAGGTAAACAACGTCAATATTTCATTATCGTCGATTAAACTGAGTAATAAAATTATCATCTCGACAGAAGTAACAAGAAAAAAAAACTATATATGTGTAGTGACATTGAAAAAGTTAACGTCCTTTGGAAAATTAACGCGTATATATAAATTTCACGGAAAGCGATTCAATAAACAGAAAATTATATGACGATTAATTTATAAGGCATATGCGATGAATGCAATCAGAAGGATGTTGAAAGTTTTATCAGGCGACAGATTTGTTTTGACCGTTTAAATCCGGATTTTATTAAATTAGATGATTAATCGGAAACTACTTGGAGTATTTGAATGTAAAAATACATTGATTGAATACATAAATCGATGTGATTATTATCAGGTCAATGCTGTATGTTAAAAATGTTTTTTTTTTTTTTGGAGATCTTGTTAAAAAAATATTTATTTAAAACAGTGGTGTTCAACTATTTTTTTGTTTTTGGCGCATAAATATATTCTGAATCAATGTAAGTCGAACGTAGTCCGCAGGCTACAGGTTTAATATTACTGATTTAAAATATTGCAAGAATCGTGAATTTTATTTAAGGGACATGTTTGAAATGTTAATTTTCGAATTATCTCACGAATCAATTGAGCGTTAACCTTTTCATGGTCAACGAATATAAAATATAAATTTCGTCTTCTTTTTGTAAATATTATAAAAAAGTTATTTTAATTCGTCTAACAAAATATTTATTATTTATAAAATTAGAATTAGAGAATTAAAAAAAAGAAGAGTGTTATAAGAAGAGTTAAAAATATATATGACATCTACTTTGTTAATTAAGGATCCTGGTTAACATTTTTTTCTTAAATGTAATATATTCAATAAAATAAGTTTTAAAAGGTGAATATAATCAGTTTTTTTTTCAATTTTTATAATCTATTTTACATATTTCACATAAAAAGTGAGTAATAAAATTCTAACAAAAAAAATATATCATGTATTAAAAAAATCTCTCCATATTTTAATGTCAATAATAGAAAATATTTTTGTATAATAGATATTGTTTAACCGCAACTTACAGATAAAGGCGTTATTTAACGTTTAATATCATTTAGCTTTTTTTTAATACGATTGAAATATAATATCATATGTATATATATATATATATATATATATATATATATATATATATATATATATATATATATATATATATATATATATAATATTAATGTAAATAAGTTATGTGTTATTAAACTATTGGCCAGCATAAAATATTTCATTGTCGTTTATAATTCAATGTAAAAGTATGACGAACTATTTTATAATATATGAAATAAATAGATATATTCACAAAAACGTTAAAAAAATATATAAGAAATCTTGGGATTTTCCAAGGTAAAACCGCATAAACTTTATATATAATCTATGTTTTATTTTTTTAAATATATTTTCATATTCATACATACATACATAATTTTTATATCGCAATATTTCCTTCATTATTATTAAAATAAAATTAAAAATATTCAAATTTACAAACGGCGTGTTACGTTATTGTTAAAAAAAAATTAGAAACAAATAGGAATTTATAATTAATTTCATTAAAAATTATTATTCCTTTTCAATAGAAGTCATATTTTGAATTATTAAAAAAAATCGGTAACTATTATCTATAAACTGATATTGCAGTAACTGTGTCAAAATTTAAACATTAAAAAATTTTGATTTAACCTAAACAAAACGTATTTTTTTTGTTCTGATAAAAAATATATTTATTTATTTTTTTGTATGTAAATCATAATTTTTAAATTAATGTTTTAAAACTTTTCAAAATATAATCGATTTCGATTAAATAAGACAAATAAACGTATACGCGACCGCAAAGGGTTAACGTTATAATATGAATTATTTATGACTCACCAATAAGGTTTTGATTTTTTACGGATTCAATTAATTATTTAAATATAAAAACGGACTATCATTTATTTCCTCAAAAATTTATTTCTTGTTCCGGAATCCGCTTTTGATACAGATTTCCGAAGAATTTCAAGAACCGACATGAATCGACTTTATTTGTGAAATATTGTATACAATCCGGATTATTTATGTATTTTTTATGCATAATGAAACGCGTGATTTAGAAAAAAAATCATTATTAGTGGAAAAACCGGACAACGTTTTATATATATATATATATATATATATATATATATATATATGAAAACTCGTTTTTCCTTTTTCAATCCCGGATTAAAAAAAACGAAACCGTGAATTATTTGATGCAATATTTTAATAGGCAATCATCCATGTCAATGTTTTTCACAGAAGAATAAAAAAAATATATTCATCTTCTTTATATCATGATATTATATCTGGTTAAGTTTTCACTTTTATAATTAATAGCGTCTTCTTAATTAGTACAATCGTTTAGTTAATTGCTTTAGGTATCATAATTACCATCCATTTACAAAAATGTGAAATAATATGTGTAATACAATTAATTTTAAATTTACTTTATTTTTATTAATCATCAATATTATGTATAATTTTAGATAATATTGACTTTCTCTCTCTTTCTGTCGAGTGAATCTTTACGACCCCTTATTAAAATCATTATGTAGAATACATTTCCAAAAAAAAATCTGTACTCTCAACATTCGTTTAAACACCTAATTTGACTGGACTAATTAATAATTACTACTCGTTAACATAATATTAAAGAAATATTTTATTATCATCCGTTTCTATCATTAGTAATACAAATTTCATATCTTTATATTTATTGTATAATTATAATTTTTATTATTATTTAAAAGAAATCTTAAACAATATTCATATAGTAAGTACATGTGTAAGTAGGTAGCTTACACAGGTATTGCGGACCTGTATATGTTTGTAACGGACTAGTGACGTCAGTTTGATTCATTTCATTTCAACGGACTACTAGCTTTTCCCCCACCAACAGTCTTTACATGTCACGCTTCGGTCTCGTTTGGCGCCAAACGTCAAACAGTAAACGTCAAATATTAGGTTATTCGTTATCGATATAATCGGTTAACAATGAGTTTGTGGGTGGACAAACATCGCCCTCGAGATTTATCTAAGCTCGACTTTCACCGTAAACTCGCCGAACATCTTCGTCAGCTGGTTAAAGTCGGAGATTTTCCTCATCTACTATTTTATGGACCTAGTGGAGCAGGTAAAAAGACTAGAATTAATTGTCTGCTACGCGAACTGTACGGAAGTGGAGCGGAAAGACTTCGACAAGAACGTGTCAATTTTACAACTCCATCTAACAAAAAGCTAGATGTGACAACTGTCGCTAGTAATTATCACATTGAAGTGAATCCATCAGATGTAGGTATCTATGACCGAATAGTAGTCATGGAACTAATAAAAAATGTAGCTCAAACACATCAGCTAGATTCTCAAGGTCAACGAGAATTTAAAGTCATAGTTTTGGATGAAGTCGATGAACTCACTAAGGATGCTCAACACGCCTTACGTCGTACTATGGAAAAATATGTTTCAACTTGTAGACTTATATTGTGCGCTAACTCCACTTCTAGAATTATACCAGCCATACGCTCACGTTGCTTGGGCATTAGAGTGCCGGCACCCACCCAAGATGAAATCGTTTCAATTTTACAGAGCACTTGCAAAAAGGAAGGTCTAACTCTTCCGACAGAACTGGCTGTAAGAATCGCCCAAGTTTCTTCTAGAAATCTCCGTAGAGCGCTTCTCATGTGTGAAGCGTGCAAAGTTAAACAATATCCTTTCACTCCCAATCAAGCGATTTCTGAACCGGATTGGCAAATATTTATTCGAGATGCTGCAAAGCAAATTCTATTAGAGCAATCTCCAAAAAGTCTCGGAATTGTAAGAACTCAATTATACGAATTATTAGCGCATGGGATACCAGCAGATGTAATATTTAAAGGGTTACTTGATGAACTTGTTGAAAATTGTGACATAGAAATGAAGAGTCGCGTCGTAAGTTTTGCTGCGCTGTATGAACATCGTATGAGGATTGGATCGAAACAAATATTCCATTTAGAAGCTTTCGTTGCTAAATTTATGTCTATATATAGAAAATTCATAGAAGAAAGTTTAGGCAATATGGATTTATAGTTTATTAGTGTTTATACATTATGACTACATATTTAAATTTTATATCATATTGTTTTCTGATTGTGTATTAAGTTTTGTTTTGCATGAATTTCGATATTTCATCTCTAGCTATTAAATCTTCTTTATACATATCTCGACTTTTTTTTTCAATATCGCCTATGAGTGATCGTCTACAACAATAAATATTTATATTTTCAAATACTTCGTTCGACATTTAATATTTTGTATTAAAATCGATTTTTAAAAGAATTTCTTGAATATCATTTTGATTATTTCAATTCATACATATTTTATAACCTTATTCAACCTAATGATTTTTAATGGAATAAAACAGAAGTATTGAATAAATCAATTGATGATTACCTATATATAAATGCGATAGTACCACACGCGAAAAGTGTTCCAAAAACAATTGGAAATCTTAAAGATGACATTTTATATTAATATTATTAGCCTTAATATCAGAAATATTCGCTCGTGAAAGAGCTGACCAGTTTGACATTAATGACCTAGAAATTTAAGGTTAGTCATAAGCTCATAAAATTCAACCAGAATCTGATGAAATTATTTTTTACACGACTTCAAATGGCGAATATACCATATATATATATTTATATATATATATATATATATATATATATATATATATATAATTATTTTTTAAAATAAAAAGTAATTATAACTTTTTAGTTTTAATTACATATTTTGTTTAGAATATAAAAAAAACATCACTAAGTTATTTATAATTCACATATTCTTTTTTGAATTTGATTTGTCTTTTTTTTTACATTTTTCTAAAAATTACACAATGTTACAATTTATGAGAAAGCATTGACATATTTTGGAATTTTTTTCATCGTTGATAATGAAGGAGATTATAAAATTTGTTTTTGACCTCAAACGTATATTTTTTGCGTATATTTTTGAGGTTCCTTTTTTACGATAACACTGTCTAAATACAACAATGATAAAAATGTTAAATTTATGATAATTTATTTCACTCTTTATCTTACTAAATATTAGTATACTATTCAAATTACGGTTAGTGTTTTTAAATAATGACGTAAAAATTTTATATTTAAAAATAATTCAATTTTATAAATAACTCATAGCAACAATTTTTAATTATTTTTTTATTTGATTTTTAAATCATTGTAGATTAAAATAAACATGTCAATTTTTGAACCGTAATTGATTTTTATTTTTTTTCATTTTATATAATTATTAAAACAAATAAAAGGACATTTTATTTGTTTTAATAATTATAATTTTAATAATAAAGTTTCCACGGCAGAATGAAAAATTAAAAAAATAAGATAGTTATTAATTTTAACTAATTTATATGACAAAAATTTGTCGAAAACAATTATCAGATATTAAACAGGAGTCGTTTTACTTTTTATAAATAATCTTATATTTCTTATCTATATTAATTATATACTTATTGTGAACAGTGTTATTTCGTTTTATTTTATTTTTTTAATTATTTATATTCTTTCCGAAAAATTTTTGAATTTCGTTTTTATTTTTTGAATAACATTAAAAACCATAATTATCCAAATTATAAATTTATGTTTTATATCTTTTTTTCATTCATATTTTTTATATTTATAAACTTCGGTTAAAAGTGACAAAATCTTTCTTAAATAAACACTTCATTTTTATATTCTTTTCAAATAATGTCGATAAAGTTTATATAGGTTAATTAAGGTCTGTTTTCAAAAAAAAAATGCTTTAATTTATAGTTTAACTGTAATCTCAGCAATAAGATTTTTTTATTCTGCTGTTGTCAAAATAATCATCAGTATTATTTTTTACTGTACGTATTAACCAAAAACTTGATACCATTTTTTTATATTTGAATAAATATCATTTTTTAATGAACATATGTAAATTTATAAATACTCATGCCATAGGTTTGCCATTACCGATCTAAAATATTATATTATATTAACTGACAACGTTTTACTATATATTGATTTATAATATTCTGCACGTTATAAAATAAAATATTAATATATTATCATTTCAATTGCGAAAACCGGCACAAAATAGATTCGTCCTTTTTAATGTTTGATCGATAATATATTATTTATTTATAGAAAAAAATGGAATTCGCAAACAAATTTGCACGACATTTATTCATATTATTAGCACGCAATTGGAAAATAATTTTATTGCTTTTGCGCCGTAACAATAAAATATTTAACTTTTATATTAAGATAAAAAAATATGCAATATAAAAATTCGAAAGAATTTTTAATACTATTAAATAATTAAAAAGGTTAACTCTGAATGTCCTATTTAAAAGGAATCTTCAACGAAAGAATTAAAAAAAAATAATTTATTAATCGAATTATAGATAATACGCTATTTTTATTGTGAAAAAACAATAATAATTTACCTTGACCGATGGCCTTGATATTTACTTGTATCTTATGTAAATTAATCAATGTTTTCTAATGTATAGAATAAAAAATAATCTGTTAAAAAAAGCTGTAATTTTATAATACATAATATGTCAATAAAAAAATTATATATATATATATATATATATATATATATATATATATATATCGTGCAAAATGAAAATTAATAATTATTATTCATACCATTTCAGTAATGATGCTGAATTGCGGTTTTATAACATTTTATAATAATTAGATAATATTATGATATTTTTTATTATAAACAATCCATTATTTCAGTAACATCAAATACCTTTCCGATTTTTCAAAGAATTCTAAAAATTATTAATTGTTAAATTATTTGTCATATTAATCATTAAATCGTTACCTATTTGAGATAACTGAATAATATATATATATATATATATATATATATATATATATATATACATATATATATATATATACATATATATATATATATATATATATATATATATATATATATATACATATATATATATATATACATATATATATATATATATATATATATAAATATATATATATATTATGTTAAATTATCATATTTAGTTATAAAAATTGACCCAAATCTTAATTAGTTGAATTGTAACGAAGGTTAATATTTTATCTTTTATAAAATAGTGTATCACTATTTATTGAAATTATAATTTATACGTATCTTAACTCTAAGTTATAATTATAAATTACATGTAAATTATAACGATAATCATTATTTACATAATAGTTTCTGAGTCATATAAAATTATAAACATATTTTATCATCATTTATGGAATACTTAGCAATAGACCTTCGTGTAATAAAGTAATTTTATAATAAATTCTATGTTTCATTTACATAATGTTAATATCGTACTGATTTTTATGATTTATTATAAATCTTAACTAAGTATATAAAAAGAGATTTTTGCAAATTAATATTGATTTTATAAATATTGCAATCATACAATGAAATTTTTGTCTTAAAAATTAATGATTTTATGTTTATAAGAATCAATTTTTATATAAATAAATCAATAAGTATTTTTTCAATAGAAATTAATATCGAAAAAATAATAAAAAATTAACAATTTCTTTTATCAAATACAAAGCAATATCGTTCAATTTCATGAATTTTATTAGTTATTATAAATCGATGTTTTCAGATATAATTTTTAAAAACAGATCGTTTTTTTTATTAAAGTTATTCTTAACTACTTTTAGTTTTGATTATATTGCAAATTTAAATTTTGCAAAAGGAAACCCATTTAAAATTTATTAAAAAATATTAGCATTATTTTTAAATAATTAATTTTTAAAATATCACAATAATTAACGAAAACTTTCGACAAACGCGTTGCAAAAAAAAAAAAAAAATATGCGCAAAAATCGGGTCGCGAAAACACGTTTTAGGTTGAAACGTCCCGGTAGTTTTATTTTAACTCGATTCATATACCGCGTCGACATGAGCGTTTTGCGATTGGCTGCCGATTTTGAAAATCGACCAATCGCTCGTCGATTCGTCGACGCGACAATTTTGGCGCGCGCAAAAACATATCGCATATGACAGTCAGTAAGGGCGCGAGTTTTGTCAGTGATGGACGCGTCGTTCGCTTTCGAAGTTCGTGTTCCGATCGCGATAAATGAGAAGCAACCACTAGAAGGAGCCGCACTTCTTTTGACCCACATAAGGCCTCATTGGAGATTAAAAAATGTCACTTACAAGGTAAATTTACGCTATCGAGACGATATTTTGTCGTAGTTTCATGAAAAAAAAAATATTTTCAGTGAAATCATAGCGCGTTTTTCACACGCCTACATTCTCGATCGCCGTACAATCGATATTTCGCCGCATAACCTCTTCGCTCACACCGGTTACATTTTTTTCATTTTTCATATTTGCTAATAATTATTCGATATTTTATCATCTTTTTTCTTCATCTTACCTACCAATGTGTGTATAAAAATAACGATATCGTTCGAAGAATCGGGTCAATTTTTTTTTTCAACATATATTTTACTTCATAAAAATTCAGATAGTTTAAGGCCAATATATACAAGTTGATCCGTTATACTAAATTCGCGCATTACAGAATTTCAGTTTTTTTATAATATTTAAAATTTTGTAAATAAACATAATATTTTGTCATTTTTTAATTTCATATTGATAGAAAAAACTGAAGCTTAAATTTTAAATTATATACATTTTATTTCATTATTAAAAACGCATTTTTTTAATATTATAATATTTAATTTCAATTGATATTTTTAAATTATACTTTATGATATATTATTAAATTATTGTGTGTTATTTTTGTGTCATTTTAAAATAAATATTAAATTCTTAAATATGTAGTATTCATAAATTGGAATGGATTTTTTATAGTTATTAATAAATTCATACAAAAATTGAGTCTGGCAACCGACGCGAAAGAGTTATGTCGTTTTTTATTTACAAAATATGTTGTTTTTATAATGCTGAAAATTATTGTACAATGGATTTGCAATATGAATTTGCAAATATTACTATAATGCAATCCAAACATTTGAAAAAAGACGATATCCTTGAAATTAAATTATTATGTTGTAAATTTGTAATAAACTTTTCTGATTTTAATTACAAGTAAAAAAATGAAATTGATTTACGAAAGATAACTTTATTATTGATTTTTTTTTATTAGTTTTAATCGTTTTATAAAATACTTGGATTTATATCATATAATATTTTCCTTTTATGAACAATAAACAAATGTTTCTCTTTTTCCTGTTATATAAAATATTTATTTTATTTTAAGTAACTAAGAATATTTTTAACAAATATTGTCAAAACTCTGTTTTAATTCTAAATACCATAATATATCTTTCAAATATAATTTAAAAATTTATAATAATGAACATAAAAAAAATATATTAAACTCATATAAATAAACAAAGAAATTAAATTATATAAATAAAGGATAAATTTTAAGTAAAAATGCATTTTTTACATAAAATGCCTTGATTTTATACTTTCATTGTATTGTTAAAAAATCACTAAAAATAAAAACAAATTTTATCATCAAATTGTGGTTAGATTATGGTAAAATTTGTTTTCTATAAAATTTTAGACTTATTAACAAAAAACAGTGAAATTTGCAAAAGGGCATTAATTATTGTATCAGATTAAAGAATATATGTGAGAACTATTTAGTAAAAATCAATAAAATATTCTACAGCATAATATTAAACTAGGTCAAAGTGAGAATTATAAAAAAGACTAATTTATAATCTTTAAAATTCTCGCTTTAATTAAAAAATAATATTTTTTTATAAATAATATAATATTGTAAATTATTATTTTTATCGTAATATATAAGCAAAAGTATCAATATATAATTTATGTTATTTATTTTAAATGAAAGATTTTTGAATATTGGTTTTTACAGAATATATGTTTTATGTAAATTATCTTGACACGATATTATTACAATTAAAAAACTTTTAATTATGTATTAAAATTTAAAAAAAAATACATATATAGAATTTTTTTGACTTCCTTTATGAATAGTAAAAAAAGCACAATAAAATAAAAAATATTTTTTATATACATTTATTATAAATTAATTAAAGATATATAATTTTATGAAAAAATAAATAAATTAGTACGCAACTCGTGTTTTATGAATTGAATAACCCTGAATTACTGTACAATTTTATAACATGCGAAACATCGTAATGTATGAATTTATACGATACAAAAAATACTAATATATATATATATATATATATATATATATATATATATATATATATAATGTAGTTTTATTTTTCGCGTTGAATTTATACTAGAAATTATATGTTTTCAGCGCATCTATTCCTGAAATAGTATTGTAATTTCTGTTTATATATCGGTTTATTCAAGACCATATGAATGAATACAAACCAGCTTATATATTATGTATAAAACAGTTATGACACAAAGGATACAAATGTAAATTTCAAATGCAAACAGATAAATTATTTTATAAAAAAAATATGTTAAAATTGATATCTAATACAATTCCATTTATTTTACACAAAATATATGTTTCGTTTTTTTTTTTTTGTTAATTTGTAATATATATGATAATAATGCATGTATAAAAATTAGCTAAAAAAATGTTGCTAATTTTTTTTATCTAAATTGGCTAAAAAGTTATCGTATTTTTATTATATATGTTAAAAAAAACTACGTCTTGTTTTTAGGTAATGCGATTTGTTCTGTTATTTGACATTGACATATTTCATTTCGTCATTGTAAAATTGTACACTTTTTTTTTTCAATAATATCCTCGTCAAATCATCTTTAAAATTATATTTAAATATTTTATATGCTTAGATATTTTTCTCACGAGTGATAAAATGTGAAAACTGCGTAAATAAATAAATTTTCTTTATCAGATTTTTATATTAAAATTAAAAAAATATATATTTTATAAAAAAAATATCTCTATTTTATAAACTATAAAATAATTTTAATTGTAAATAATTGTTTTTTTTAATTCATAATAGTGCGTAATAAAAAGGATTAAAAAATTCTTTATTTTACAAATCTGTAATTATGTTCATTCTTAAAATATTTCTATATATATTCTAATATCTTTTAATATATATCATACAATATTTTTTTCTGTTTATTTTATATATTTTTTTAATATCTTCATAATATCTGTACCTATAAAAAGATTCATTTCATTTTTTATGTATATTCACAAATAAGATTTTTATTGGATCTCCAATTAGAAATATTTGAAGTGTGAATTCGTATATGAACTTATGAGAGGATTTATTTATTTTTATATAAAGTACAAAGGACGAATTTGGCAACAGGATTTTTTGAGAACTCTAAAAAAGTTTGCTATTTAAAAAAAAAACTTGACTCGCGACTCATTATTTTGATTTGTTATTTTTTTAAATATATTATATATTGTATATTTATTAGTTAAATATAATCAAGGTTACCTAATTTTCCGTTATTTTTTTTGACATTTTTTATAATAATAAATCATTTTATAATCTAATATTTTTGACAATATACGTTTTGATTTTGATTAATTACATTTTTTTTATATAGAATTTTTAGATATTTCATTGTTTTCCTTAAATATTTTCTTACAATGAGAAGAATTTGTAAGATCGAATGAATGAGAAGAACATTTTTGAGATCGAATATTGATCTATTCATATATGAATAACGATATAATATTTAAGATATTGATGTATTACATTTATCGCACGATTTATTGTTTTTTAACATTATGATTTAGATGTATCACAATGAAATATTTATATTTTAATTATTTAATTAAATCATTATCTTAAGATTCACTCGATATGTGCTGTCAATCTTCTTAATAAATAAATTTAAAAAAAAATCATTTTAACTGAACTTAAAAAAATATATATATTTAATATTATCTTTTAACATAAAATTTTGCAAATAAGAATCTTATTGAAAACATATATAATATTAATTAATACACTATCTAAAGATGTGTATATATGTATTAGATTCTGCGATATGTTGTTGAATTTCATTGGATTGTCACCTTGTTAATTTTTCATTTGCATTAAACTGAAAATAAAACGATGAATTGTATTTTTTATTCTTTTAGATATTCACAGACGGTATAACTAATAAACTTGTCGGTTGCTTTTATAAAGAAGATAATGGAGCTCAAATGAATGATGTTGTTTTAATAAGAATATATGGAAACAAAACCGATCTTCTTATCGATAGAAAAGCTGAACTAAGGTTATTTTAAATGTTATATATAAAATATATTTTGATTTATACCGTTTTATATATTATATTTTATTTAAAAAAAAATTGTAGAGCATTATAAAATCGAAACTATTTATATGTATACATACTATGTCTTAATGCTTGTCTATTTTTACATTTTATAGGTTACAATCGTTTTATACCAATTCAATATATTTTTAGTTTCTATAATATTGAATCAGATCTAAATAAAATCATATAAGAAAAAAATATAATTTTCAATCATTGAGTATTTTTATTATTTATAGAAAATTTTGAGTAATAATATTTTCAGCTATATTTTTAAATATTTCAGCAGTATTTTTTTTAAAGATTTGATGAGTTATCTTTTATGGGCACGTATTTACACTTTAATTTGCATTAGTATCTCTAAATACTGATTACACTTAGATTCAAATAAATCGAGCTTTTTGAATGAATCTTTATGAATAATGTTATATATATATATATATATATATATATATATATATATATATATATATCAATTTCTTATGATTATAATTTTCTTGATAATTATTGTGATTGATATATGTGATTTGTCTTTCAATTATTTTAATCAAATTTATAGATATCGATTATATAAAATTAATAAAATAATAAATTCTATGAAATCTTATGTGCTATTATAAGAATGAAGTATTATTTTATAAATTCTTTTTTACGCTTTTTTTTCTATATCATAAAAAGATGCATATAAATAATTCTAAAATTAGCATTATCACAATATTTATATTATACACATTTCTATAAACATTGTATGATGGATATATTGTGAAATTTATATATGTAAAACGGTATAAATATATATTGTCAAATTGTATATTCTATGCTTAATACTGTGTTTACACAATGTACACCATTTTTACATCATTAAATTTTCATATCTATCATCAGGAATATAAAATTGTTACACAAAGTAGGCTTAGCACCATGTCTTTATGCTGTATTTGATAATGGACTAGCTTACAAATATGTATCTGGAGTTACGTTGACCCCGAACAGTGTGATACAACCTAAAATTTGGAAATTAATCGCCAGACAGATGGCAAAAATGCATCAAGTTCGTCAAGATCCTGAGGTTAACACTTTACTATTATATATTTTCAATTTTTATATTTATTTATTTATTGTCAAGCTATGGTTCTATTTACAATGATATTGTTGTATATATTTTATAACATTATCAAAATTATATATATATATATATATATATATATATATATATATATATATATATATATATACAATTTAAATGATATTATACTTATTATACTTTTTACATTTAATAAAAAAACACTTTATACTGTAAATTTGGAATGAATGATGAAATTGAAATATTTATCTTTTTTTTTAATGTTGAATTGTAAGGAAAGAAATCACTAGCAATTCATATATACATTTTTATTTTATTAACTTCTCATAAAATTGATTGCTGAAATCAATTGACATAAAATGATTTAACACTTTATATGCTCAGATACAGAGTGTCTTATAAAGTTCAATTGATTGCTTTTGTGGCAATTTTCATGCATTTTAAATATATACGACCTTCGTTCGATGATTATTGATGAATGAATGTGAATTGACAATCGTTCGCAATCGATAATGTAATTTGACATTGTTTTATTAAATGTATTGTTCGATAGAATCATTAGTTTATATTACTTTGTTATTGACCAATAATATGTTTTTTTTTTTATCCGTATTATAGATTCCGTTTGTGCCCATGTTGTGGACGAAAAGTGAGAAATTTTTGAGTCTTGTACCTGATCCGTATAGTAATGAATTAAAACAGACCAAGTATAATAATAATCGTTAATGCGAATCAATAATTATATATTTTTTCCTATTCAATGTACAAATTTATTTATTCGTCGATAGATTTGATCAACTCGTAAAACCGCTGAAAGAATTACGAGAGGAGCTGAACAATATGAAAAATTTCCTGAGCAATCTTAACAGTCCGATCGTGTTCTCTCATAATGATTTATTACTGGGCAATGTTATTTATAACGAGCACAAAAATAAGGTTACATTTATCGACTACGAGTATGCTGATTATAATTATCAAGCGTTCGACATTGGGAATCATTTTGCCGAATTTGTCGGTAAATATTTATAAACATATTTTTTTTTTAATTTGACTCGTGATTTTCACAATGAATTGATTTATATATGGTAAATATATAGCATTAGTAGACTTTAACACGATTGTATGTTGGTTTTAATCTAATTTTCATTATATTACCCTTAAGAGATGAATTTTATAGATTATAAATTTAAAATTTCAGGTATATCCGATATCGATTATTCTCGCTATCCATCAAAAGAGTTTCAAATGCCATGGTTAACCGAATATTTGGAGACTTATCTCAGTCGAAACGTGAACGACGATGAAGTAGAAAAATTATACGTTCAAGTGAATCAATTCGTTTTGGCTTCGCATTTCTTTTGGGGACTTTGGGCTCTGATACAAGCAGAATATTCGATCATCGATTTTGATTTTCTAGAGTAAAAACAATATTTTTATATATAAATATATATCGCTTTATATCATTTATATAAAATTATTAATTTCAATACGATTTTCAGGTATGCGTCTATTCGTTTCGCTGAATATTATAAAAGAAAGGACGCGTTGAATTCGTTCAAGATTTCAAGTTGATGTTTTATCATCGGTAATATTGCAGATAATTGTTCTCATGTTTTGTGATAATATATTATATGTACATATTTATAGTTGAAAATTGAAGTGCGATTTAATTAAAATAATAATAATAATAATAATGAGTGTTCATGGCTGTTTCCGATTCTATTTAGAATTGTGAATTCCTTCTTGCAGTATTACCAATTTATAGTAATAAAAATGGATATTTTTTTTTTGAGTTTTTCGCATAAATAGAAAAAAATGAACTATAATTCTTTTAACTTGGCATTTCTTAGAACAACATTCCCATTTATTTTTTATTATAATTATATATATATATATATATATATATTATTTTTTGTTTTTATTGTTGATATTGTATTATATTTAGGTATGAAAAGTTGATTATATTTTTTTATATTAAAACGTAAAATGAAATGAAATTTTCAAAAAAAATTCATCAATTTTTTTTGTGAAGCAATAATAATAACTGGTTAAAAACATATAATATATAATCAGATTACAATTTGATTATATATTTATCTTGTATCAAATATTGATAAATGTTTATTATGAAATTTGAATATTATGTTAAAAAAAATATATAATTATTCTAAATAACTAAAAAAAACAACTCTTGATTTTATAAATATACTTTTCTTATTTTTTTTTTTTTTGAAATTGCTGTATTTCATTTTATATTTTCGCTATTTCTTATTTTATATTGACGATATTAAAAGAAAAAAAAATTGATATTTTGATAAACTATAAATATGTCAATTCTTCACGACCAACGTATTTTAATGAACTTATGAAAAAAATATATGTATTACAATTTCGATCGTTTTATGTATATTGAAAAACTATTTAGCGAAGCCTAATTGTAAATAATCATAATGTTGTTATTCACATTCATTTTGTAGTCAAATTTAACATATATATTGAAACGTAACTGAAAAATTGCATATCGAACTAAATTAAATTTTATATAATTTATTAATTGTTCAATGCACGTGTGAATATTTGTTTTTTTTTCCTAAGTCATATAATAAATATGTGATTAATGTAAAAAAAAAAATATATAAATAAAACATACATATATTCATATAAATTGTGTCTTGCGAAGACGTTAAATTTTAGATTTTACAATTTTTACATTATTTTTATAAGTAGTGAAAGCGTTTATACTTCGAGTCACTTGTAAACTGATTTAAATTGAAATTAATATAGACGATTATTTTGAACTTTCAGATCGCTTTTTTTATTAAATATTTATTATAATAACAATATGAGAAAATTGATGTCTATTGAAAAGTCTGAATTACTATACTATTACATATTATATATATATATATATATATATATATATATATATATATATATATATATATATATATGGCAATTATTTGTTATCATCGTAATTTTAAAATCTTTACCAAATTTATTATTTTGAAATTTAATACAAATATTTTTATAATCTTTTTTTATTTTCTTTAAATATTTTTGAGTCATTAAAAATCAATACAAAAAATACTAATATATATTATTTTTTTCATTGATTTTTAATGATTCGAAAAATATATTGCTTTATCTATAATAAATATTTTGTATTGGAAAAAAGTATTTTTTTTCCTTATTTTTTATTCATTTGAGAGATCTTTTTTAAAAAATAATTGATATAAGGCAGAAATGACGAACATTTTTTATTTTACATACTGAAAGCAGATTTCAAAACGAAATTAGTGGATTTATTAAAGTGCCAAGCGATTTCCAATCATTTTTATTATGCAAAATTTTTAAATGTCTTTCATTAAAAGTATCGTTGTTTCGCGACATTCAATTTAAAGAATTGATTTTATTTATTTTTTATAATTCTTAATTGATATTCTTATTAATAAATGAAATCCATTAATTATTTTCTGTAAATATTCATTTGTTGATTTATTTCAGATTTTTTTTTAAATATTTTGTATTCAATGTATTATTTTATATTATTAAAAATTGTAAATAAATAATCAAAGCTTACATTCCTGTGAGATTTAATCTATAATTTTAATCGATAATAAATGATATAAAATAAAATAATTACGGCAGTTTTAATATATTTTTTATTTGTCCATTCTTAAACATATGTTGTCCGTTAACACATTCATTGCAATGTTTTACACAATGAGAAACAAATTGTAAAAGGGGTTTAAGGGAAAAATTCATAATTTCAAGGGAGCAACACATAAAAAAATGAGAAATTATTGTCTCATCACATAATAAAAAATAAAAAAATATGTATTTACAACGTAACAGTCACTATATTAAACGTTAAACTACCACTTATATATATATATATATATATATATATATATATATATATATATATATACTGTAAATTCGTATGAAAAAAAAATGATTTCATAAACAAATCGACACTTATAAAATAATGTAAAAATCATTATGGCCAGCGATATATGAAAAATATATCTACGTAAAAAAGTAGTAATACATATATATAATATATATATATATATATATATATATATAATATATATATATATATATGTATATATATATATATATATATATATATATATATATATATATATATATATATATATATATATATATATATATATATACACAAATGAAGGTAGGAAAGGTAAGAAGACTTTTTAAGGAAGATCACAATACTGCCACCTGTTTTTTATTTTATTCAAATCGTAAAATATTACCAACGTACGTGTAAAAATTTATCAAAAGATATAATTATAATATATATATATATATATATATATATATATATATATATATATATATATATATATATATATATATATATATATATATGTAACGTAATGGCTTTTTAATCAAAAATCGTATAAAACCCGCGTTCGTATAATAAAAATGGAAAAATCAGGTTAATAATGTTCCCAAATTGTACAAGATTTGTTGCCAAGACTATTATCTCAAACCAGCAGCTCGAAATGTTAAGTTGTTAAAAAATATATATATACATATGTACGTAAAAAAACATATTATTTTCAGCTTATTTATATTCGTTGTTTTCGTTTTTTGTGATTGTAGAAAAAGAAAATCAAAAAATTTACAAAAAAAGTCTATTTTTTAATATATATTTTTACAGTACCATATATGGCCATGGATATTGTGTATTTTTTTTATTATGTAATTTTTGTATTTTATGCCAAAATGTAATTTTTTATGAAAATATTTATAAAAAACAACTGATTCTCAACCTATTTTTAGTAAATGTATTTTATGCCTAAAATAGTTTTAACAAAATTAGCGGTTTGAAAAAAATAAGCAGTGCATTTATTATTCTATTAAAAAACAGTTTTCATTTGTATAAAATGTAAAAATTTCAAAAAAATATTGAAATAAGTCATTAATTAAGTTTAAATTTTTAGAAAATTATTCTTTCGTATGTCAAATTGATGAAATAAATCAGTTGAGAATCACTATAAATGAAATACAAAACGATCGAATGAAATTATAAATATTACGAAAAGTTTTATTTATAAATTCTTATTTAAAAAAAAAAATACAACAATTTTATACATTTGATTGCTCGATAAAAATTTTAAAGATTTATATTGACCTCGAAAAAATGTCACCAAACCGATAAGTCTTTGAACTATTTGTGAATTCATAAAACATCACTTTAAGACCAAAAAAAAAATCAATCTTCAATAGTTTGGTAACTTTTTCTTAAAGTGAATAATTGTTTTCGATATAAAATATAAATTAAATCGACAATTTGTGCGAAAATTAAATCATTAAACAACTTGTAGAAAAATGTAAAATAGAATACATACATTTGAAAACAGTATTCATTAAAAATTATTTTATTTATTTAGAGATATGGAAGATAAACGACGTTCAATTAACTTTTAAAATTGTCAAAATAAAAATATTAAATACATTTGATTATATCACATTATATTTATATAAATACGTTAATACAATGGATATTGTGAGAATTCTAAAAATAAAAAATATAAATGCTTTTTTAATATATATATATATAATTAGCTGCACCTTTTTCTTTTATTTACTTCATTGCTATATAATATTACGATTATAGAAAATCGGCAACTCGGTTTTAACTGTGTCGATTTTTTTTCTTCTCTTATAAATCGGAGGTACCACTTAGTCTTATACAAAAAAACTACAAATTATGAACATATTTGTAGTGCTTATTATAATAAATTTTAATTCATTATATAGACATACTAAATGTAGATATTCTAAAATATATATAATTAGCTGGCACTAAGGACTAGATTTGTGTGGTGAAACGAGGTCGAGGAAGATCTCCAAACACGTCGTCGCGAACTGAACGAGCCAATGCCTTAATACTGGCTGCTATATCATGCGGTTCTTCCGGCTGAAAAAAAAAATACATATTATATTTAAAAAAAAAGTATATTATAAATTTTAAAATATATTAGTTTGTTCGATATTACATTTTCGTTAATTCTCTCCTTTGATTGCTCGTGAAATTGCGCAAAAGCAGGGACGTTTACTGGAAGACTTTTGGCAATCGAGGGTTTCCAAGGTTGATTCGGCATTCTAGTACAGTGAATTCCTTCATCACGACTTACTGAATCTGAAATGGATTAATTTCACTTTGAAACAAAAATGTACGTTATATTATTTAAATATAACTTTGATTTTCTATTTTAATATATCTATAATTAAAAAAATAATCAGAACAATATTGATAAAAAATTGTATAAATTTACATTTTTATTTGTTTTAACTGATTTTAACAAATAATATTTAAATATAATGTAATACTTTTTATTAAAAAAAAAATAGGACAATATTTCATAATAATTTATCATACTATAGTATTCACAATTTTATTATGTATATTTATATATATAACTTTATAAAACGAAAAACATAATTCGTTTTAATATTATTTATAAAAAAAATGTGCCAATTTTTTGTTACACTTTAAATACAATATTTAATTGTATAATAGTTTGTGATCATAAAAGAAATATTACATTTTATCTTATGTCTCATGAAACTTTTACACATAAATGGAAGCAGCCGTAGCTGAAATCAACATGTTTTACTGGTCTACTTATTGAAATTAAGGCTGTTTTGTTTGTAAATTATTTTTCACACAATTCTATTGTACTCAACAATTTTATCATTATTCATAAAAAAATCTTGCTCTAATCTTATGGAGTTTTTTTATTATTATTATAATTGATTGGCTAAAACTAGTGTTGATGTATATAAAATGTATATAACATAAGCAATTATACCATCACTATCTGTATCATAAGCATCAGAATTATGATCGATGTTTGGCATCATGGATGAATCCATACCTTCCAAATCGAAAATACCTTCTGAATCGAGAGAATCTTCTTTGCAATCGCCTATGTTCATCTGATTCTAAATAATACAAAATACATCAACTGCAAGATGTACGCATATAATATTTCATTTCACACACAAAATTGGCTAACTTAAATTATTTAAATGCACATATGTAATTTTATAATATATACAAACCTTTTCAATATTGCTTTTTTGTTTGATAAATGGAACAACATTGGGACGAATTGGTGTAAGTTGTTTTTTCTTTACTATAGATTTTTCAAATAGATTTGAATTTTCAAGTCCATAATATTTGATACGACTCATTACTTCTGGCTCAGATGAATTTCCATATTCTTGAGTAAGACAACTAAAAATAGAATATATATTAATATTTTCTTCAGTAAAATGTATATTATATTTTAATTTGTATTATTCCATTTAATAAATATTATTTTTAGCATACTTTGTTAATAATTGGTAATCTTGATAAGCTTTTTCTTTAAATTCTTCGAGCTCATTATATTTCTGCTCTCGAAAAAGTCTCACTTCTTCTTCGATAGCTTCTAATTTAGATTGTAGTTTTCTAGTTAAACGATTATTGAGATTTCCAATGACCGTTTGTAGCAATGGTAATGATTGAATTACAGTTGAAGAATCCTCATTTGGTTGCATTATCACAATATTGAAAACTGATGAATACGAATCACTATTTCTAAGTGAGGTAATTTCTTCAGGGCTAGCCTGAAAATTATAGAAGAAAATAAAATAAATTAAGAAATATTCACAATGAATGTTGACAACACCACGTGGGGAATAAAACTATTTATGTTACAAAGTGATTTTGATCAATTGATAAATAACACACGAGAAATGACCAAATGAACGATGAATATACTTGTTAGAACAGTGTATGTATATATATATATATATATATATATATATATATATATATATATACATATATATATATACACACACATATATATATATACATATATATACATACATATATATATATATATATATATACACACACATATATATATATATATACATATATATACATACATATATATATATATATATATATATATATATATATATATATATATATATATATTAAAACAATATAATATTATATAGATAATTTATAAGAAATAAAAACTAACTTAAATTTATACTCACTATGAGATCCATATTGAGTAACGATGAATTAGGTGTTTGCATATGAGAAGCATGAGTGTAAGTAGAACATGAAAGACAACGATATATTATCCAAGAATCTGATTCTCGCCTTTCCAAAAGTGATAATTCTTCACAACACATATTAAAATCTTGTAAAATTCCGACTTTCTGAAAGTAAATATTTATAATATATATATTAAAAAACAAAAATGATATATATTTTTTGATTTTTTCTGAATATAAACGAAACAATATAATAAATTTATATAAAGCGATAAAATGTTATTATTTTTTTAATATTGACAGCATCAATGGAAAAACTAGTTATTACTAGATTCGAACCGTGTTTTCCATCTTCACCTTATTGTTGATTTTCGTATGAATAAATAATCAATTTCTTTTTAGTTGTTGCATCAGTATGCCAATATGTTGACACAAACGGTATTTGAAGTTGTTTCATTAAAAGTCAACAACGACTTTAGCAATAAATAGTGAAAATACATATTATTATTTAGTTTTTTAAACTAAAAAAATATGTGCACCAAGTTATATATATTTATAGAAAAACAACTATTTAAAACAAATCATCAAAAGTAGAATGCAATAAGAAATATTAAAAGAAATGATAAATATAAAAAAATACAAAGGAAGAAATATCCCTGATATTAATTACCATTTAAAAAAACGCCTATCAAAAAAAAAAAAAATTTGTTTATATTTAGTTGACAGCTTGCATGTTTTATTTATAAAAAAAATTCTCCACTTAAAAAATTCAGTGACATGTAAAATCAAATATGTTAGTAAAAAATAAATATCCAAAGGTTAGATATATAATTGATCATTCAAATATGAAAAAGGGACTTATAAGTGTCATAGGTCCATCGATTTATTAATTTTATAATTTACAGTGACGATATCGATATTTGACAAATATATAAATATTGATTTCGTAAAAAGAAAATTATAATTTATTAATCCTGAAACATTAATGTGTTTACACTGTCATATAATCTTCTAGCAATTAATTTAATTTACTATGCAGCCACGTTTTAACTTCAATAAAAAAAATAATATTGCAATTACATTACATATAAAAATAAACGTAACATCGCAAACAATCTAATCGACTAATATACACAATTACATAAGCTAATGAAAAAAAATGTTTTACACTTGCATGGTAACAAAATGATTTTCTGTTATATAAAAAATACAAAAACATACATAAAAAAATAAAACCAAATATTATTTAGTATTATTATTCTAATTTTATTTATTTTATGCTAAATAAGCCGCTAATATCTCAGCATTTTTAAATGCAAGCACAGCAGAAACGTTAGAAGACTATAATAATTAATTACATAAACAGCAATAGTTTTTGTTTTGAGTAAAATTGTCAGATTATGAAAAAGGTATTAAAAAATCAGTTTTACTATAAACTATATTAGAGATAATGTTAAAAAAAAATATTATTATACAAAAATAATAATAAAATGCAATAAAAACTTTTATAAATATTGTTGCAAAAATTTATAAATATTAATTGCATAAAATTTTGATTTATAATATTAACCAAAACACAAAGGAAAATCCAGATGATTTAACCAGATACAATTTTCAATGAAATAGTTCAAAACGTTCATTAATTCTGTATATTTTACCCACACGTATTAAAAATATTAATTATTATATTGAATCTATACAGTGTAAGCAAATATTATATCACACGTACGTGAGGAAACACAATTGCGCGATATAGTGTTTTTCAAACTTGTGGAATTTATATTTTTATTTAATCAGTTTCAAAGATTTATTTTTAGTTTTTTCATTATTTAGCTATTCTTTGAAAAGCTTTTTCAATATTGTAATGTGACCTGATAAAATTTTTATGAGTATTAATCGGTGACCTCCAGTTAGCTTAATTTACCTTTGATAACTAGGAACACTAATCAAATATATATAAAATTTGTAAATAAAAAAAATATTTATTATCCTCTTAAATAAATATTAAGATAAAGCGTAGGCATTTACAAAAAGCGAAAAGTAACTATTTAATAATACAATTTCAATAAAATACTTTTTTAATAATAATATAATTAATAATTTCCAATCTATGGATGACGGTTTAAGTAGCACTGAATTCAAAACATTGTATGATTATACAATTAATAATTATTCTGTGCGTAACAGTGAGAACCAAATAAGCACACTGCATACCAGATTCCATTTTCAACGTTTTCGTTAAATATATATATATATATATATATATATATATATATATATATATATATATATATATATATATAATTTAACAATAATAATAGAACCTTGTGGGTTGTAAGCCATGACAAAATAAATAAATTTAAAAATAAAATGACAATGGACGACTGCAATTGTACAAATAGAAGTATAAATAATAATAGTAATATTAGTAGTAGTAAAAAAAATCAACGATGTTTTAAAAGAAAAATGTGAATAACAATGCACAAAGAAGTA
This sequence comes from Leptonema lineaticorne, assembly GCA_024500535.1. Taxonomy (NCBI): domain Eukaryota; kingdom Metazoa; phylum Arthropoda; class Insecta; order Trichoptera; family Hydropsychidae; genus Leptonema; species Leptonema lineaticorne. The sequence goes on along the minus strand of JANIJI010000030.1, from coordinate 5,684,166 downwards.
TATATTATTTATATTGGCAAATAAGTCGCATATGAAATAAATATTATAATGTAAACAGAACATTATTGATAATTCGTGTACATAACATATTTAAATCTCAGATAAGAAAGATTCAATCGTTACAGAATGAAAATATATAAAATTGTATTTTATATATTTTCATTCTGAAATGTAATAATAGCTTTTAGAGCACATCGATATTATTTTAAAATATCCTCATCGATAAAGGAAAGAACAGTTTTTTTTTTAGATGACATGTGTGATTAATTTCAGACATAAATGGTAGTTTATTATAAATATAAATATATGTACGCGTATGTGTATATGTGTGTGTATAGTTATTATTTTTTTCAGCGAACATGTGAAATTTTCATTACATAATAAGAGTGTATCTATCTTTCTCTTGACTTTAATTTTAAAACGGATAAACATACGTATGCTGCGTGCGTAATAGTTTTGTTTGTGTTTTTTTACGATAAATAATAAACGCGAAAAAAAAACGAAAAAATTGGCACTTTCAACTTGTACGATAAATAAAACGTACGGAAAATAGAATCCAACAGTAGCGTCTCGAGATGGTCATTATATATTTACGAATGAAAATAATAATAAAAAAAAGGAAATTCAATTTCTAAACAATATATGCCCATATCTTGATTCCTGTTTATGTTTGTGTTTGTGTGTGTGTATGTGTTTTTTCACAGTGGCGTCGCTAGGCGTACGATGAAAGTTTGGATTGATGCCATCCAAACTTGTACGAAAGCGTTTATATATATATATATATATATATATATATAAAAATACACACACACACACATATATATATAAACAATCATATTTTTAAAAACATTTATATCTAAATAATTAACTAAATGAGAATTACCAGTAAATTTGATATTAAATTCTGTATCAGTAAATGCATTTTCAACCTTAAAAAAATTAAAAGATATATATATATATATATATATATATATATATATATATATATATATATATATATATCTATCTATATATCCCTAAATTTTTTATTACATACTTTTATAATATTCACTTGTGTGTTTGCCTGGGTGGAATTTTGTAATCAATTTTATGAACACATTCTGATGATGTACGATTGGCTGAAACTTTGCATACTTGCTCATTCTCGATAACAATGCAAGAATCAATTTAGAGATTTATAAATATGGATTTCATTATCATTTTTTTGCACGTTTTTTTTTGGAAAAATGTATGGAGTTTTTTCATCTTACATGATTTTTTTTAAGTTGTGGAACATATCCCTAAATTTATCATATATCGTATGCATTTATTTGCACGATTTTTTTCTACATGTTTGCTTAACAAAGTATCTACCATGTAAAAAAAGAGTTGGGTGTATATGTATATGTGTGTGTGTATAACGGTATACTTAAAAGATAACTTTTTAAATAGCTTTCCATAAAAAAGTAGACGAATCTGATATTACGAGACTAGAGGATATCAATGTGCTGATTAAATGGATTAATATTATAGGATGTTGACATTACAATGACACGATTAATAAACGTTTAATAAATAAATAAGATAAACTTTTTTTAAACATTTCTATCTAAAAATGACCCTGACGTATGTTTACTAAAAAGTGCGAGTATTTATATTATTATTTTTATTGACTTTAAAAAAAAAAAAAAATATATATATATATATATATATATATATATATATATATATATATACGTTTTTGGATTTCAGCCCAGCATATAACGTATAAAAAATTACGATTGGTAAACAATCTGAAAATTGTTAAGAGGAAGTTGTACTTGAAAAAAATTATAAATTTTGCCTATGAATGGAAGATTAATAAATTATATCTCAAATTGCAATTTTTTATATCAAGGTGTACAAGCGACTGAAATTGAAAAACAAATATAAAACAAAGATAAGCAAATATTTAATCTAAGTATTTTTATAATAACAATGCAATTGGGATATTATATATATATATATATATATATATATATATATATATATATATATATATATATATATATAATATGTGTATATTCTAAAGAAAAATATAAACAATATAAAAAGATAAATCGAATAAAGTAATTCGTAATAATAATATAAAAAAATAATATTTAAAACAGGTACGTTTTCTACTACAGTCTTGTAGTATATAGCGTTTTTATTAGTTCAAATTGTTTTGCACCATCCAATATTTCGAGGTCAAACAACCGCATTATAAAAATAGGAATATATTTGTTTACTACACTGTGAAGTGTCCATCACACACAATTGTACATGCTCGTATTTGTGTGTGTGTTTAATTTATATATATGTATATATAAGAAACTGAAATTCCAGGTCACTGAAATATCATTTTTATATAAAAATACTTATCGTAATAACTGAACAATTGTTACCAAAATGAAGTATAGATTTGTGTTTGATTTCTATATGTAAAGGAAAAAATTCTAATGATAACATTAACCTTTTTAGGATTACTCTTAACAAAACCTATTTATTACTTTGTTTTAAAAACCCAAGATATTATTACTATTCTATAATATGAGGATTTATTATCAAATATAAATCTAATGTACTTTGGGTAAAAAACTTAAGAAACCTGAGTGTTTTAGGTGCTCATTTATTACTGTATGTTTATACTAATTAGTAATTTTAGATATTTAAAATATAAATTTTATTTTATAGTTTCACTGATAATTGTGATTATTGTTACTTGTGTTTATAAAACCTGTCAAACGATTACAACACCATAAAATAAACGGATTTTATAATACTATAAATTACATAAAACAGATCATAAAACCATGTTCTGTTGTGAGGGAAATTATTCGAGAAAATAGTATAGATTACAAATCAATCAATATGATTATTGTCAAAAACAATAAAAATTTATAAATATGTGTTGTAAAATAATTATATTAAAATCAAATAATGTGTCTTATTTGTAATATCTTCATTGCATAATAAATTATTAACTAAATAGTTAAGAACTGATGTCTATACAAGGTCTTGGCACTAAAAGGTATACAAAAATAGATTTTAAGATTCACTTATCATTGAAACAGCATGATCATTTTCCTCTTTTTATTCATAATGAAGTAATATAATTATACTTTAATAATTGTAAAATTAAAAAAATATATGAATAAAGTTATTATGGTATATGTAATTCTTAACGTCATTTAATTTTTATATTAAACGTTTCTATAAATAATGTGAAAGATAAAAGTATATGGATATAGACAATTTTATCAGCATATTTAGACTTTGGTATGAAGAAAGCAATGAAATCAGGAAGAACAAAAGGTCATACACCAGTTTCACATAAAATTTGCAAATTATCAAACATTACATTGCAACAATTCGTGTTACGTTATTATATATATATATATATATATATATATATATATATATATATATATATATTCACAATAATATGCAGATAAGTATTGCTTACATTGAAAATAATTAATAACTAGCATATTATCTTTGAAAATAGCAAAAATTTGCCAAAAATATGATGAGTATTTTCTTTTTTATTAGCTGAATAATGTTAAAAAGTATAAACTTGGCGATTTTGATCTTAGCCGTAGTCAATACAAATTTGAATTGTAAAATAGCATGTATAAAAAACAAATAAAAGATGCAGAGGTTCGACACAAGTTGACTTGTATCAAAATCAGATTTTCAAATATTAGTGTTCTGACAATATACGATAAAACATTTGGTTGGTAACAACAACCTTTGATATATGATATAATATATATTAATATTGACAAATCGAAACTAAAAAAAAATATAATAAAAACGCTGGAAATAATTTAAATTAGACCTAATATGTTAAAAAAAATTAACGCCCTTTAAGCGAAGGCAGAAAATTGAATTTAAAATTTTGCAAATAAATATTTATAGTGCATAAAAAATATCACGTTATTTATATGTAAATTTAAAATATACATATTTTAAAAAAATAACAAAAACAGAATTATGGAAATATAAAAATAAATATATATAATATATGTACAATACAATATATAATTTTTTAACTATACCGAATCTCACACTAAATTCTTCTAAATAAACTCCACGTAAAATATATTTTATTGGATGATTTTAAAAACGAAAGCGCTAATATAACACATTTACATCTTAAAGGGCATCGACTGAGGATTTACATAATAATTACGAAAGCGCCTTAAATAAGTCCGTTCGAAGAAACGTTTTATAAGGGAATTTTTATTATATACTTTCATATCGTAAACAAATTAATATAATATCTTGAAGAGAATAACGCGTCTTACCGGAACCCGTAACGTTGTAAATTTAAAGAATATAGAAAATTACAATATAAAAATAAAACTATTGAAACGTGACAATATATTAACGATTAATGAAAGATATCAAAATCGCGGGACGGATTAACTGTTGCATTCGGTCTCACTAGATATAGCAAACATAATTAAAAGAATACCTTCGGATACATTATTACAATTTAGAAGTAATTTTATACAAATGTGAATCGTAAGAAAGTAACCGAGATAGTTCATGTGTCTAGTTAATTAATGAATTTTCTAACGTCATACTGAGTTAAATTATAACTATATTTAAAATTAGAAAAATTTAAGCGAATGTGCAAAAATCGACCAAAGTAATATTATTTTCTTACGCGTCAACTTTCAGAGCGGAATAGTTTTATTTTAAACCGATTTATATATGGATTTCTTTTGATCGGACGCAAGAAAGGAATGCTCCGTACGGACCAAAGATCACCGGTTACACGAAAACAAAAAATAAATAATAAATAGTGTGAAAACAAAGAATTTGACGATCGACTGACGGTCCAAGTTATCTTTCGGAGTCGATCGAAATTCGAACAAAAAGGCATCGGGATGAACGAAGAGAACGTGCTGACCGCGAAGAGAGCGTTCGAGTTTATGTAATTTTTGCGGACCCCGTTTCGCGGAACCGACCGTCAACGAAGATTCGGAGACGAAAGAGACGAGACAAGACGAGAGGCTTCACCGAGTCAAGGTCGAACCGAGCCGTATTACACGAATATATGTATCGGAACGGTGTAATGTGCCGTGTTTACGTGAGCAAATACGCGTACCGCATGCGGAAACAATAGCGATACCTGACACGGGAAAAGCTGAGAAGGTGGCCGGATTTGGGGTGCATCTTCGACGTCTCTCTGAGAGACGAGAGTCACGTTCAGGCAACGACACCGAAACATCGAGCCGCACATCCTCCCCTCAACGCCTCGACCAACACACTGACACCGAAACTCCGGCGATTTCACCAAAACAACGCGAGCTCTATCTCGCTCTTTTCTTTCTCCTTCGTTGCGCACGCGTTAAAAAGAGATAGCAAATTTCGAACAAAACGTACGCAAGCGGTAAACGGCACGTCGTCTCTCTTCTTTGTTGTCGAGCGCGTTCGAGAATTTCCCGTCGCCGAAACGACGCACTTAGCAATATTTTCGCACATCGCGCAACAGGCTACAATGTAGAACGCTAATAATTTATTTTATAATTGTTTTATAGAGAAACGTAATTGCAAAAAATTTTAAAAAATGGAAATGAAAAATTTTACTTTTTTAGATTGACTTAAATATTTTATAGTAAAATTATAATTTAAATTTATATTTCAAGTTACATAATATACCTTTCAATATTTTGTACAAACTATATTTTTTATTCTGAAATATTTTTTTTAAAAAATATTGAAAATAATTGATATTTCTACTATCAAATATATATATATATATATATATATATGTGTGTGTGTGTGTGTGTGTAAATAATAAATCGTCTATATATTTCTTTTATCACAATATTGTAGAATAATTTAAATATATATGAAATTAAGACTTATTACTTAATTCAAAATTTTGAAATTTTAAACAATTAAATGTATAATAATGCTTATAATTAGAATTCGTTTATAATATATTACAAATATTTTCTTCTAATTTAAATCGTTGTATATTTATAACTAAATTCTGTAATAGAATAAAATTATGGTCAGAAAAAATATTTCTTTAACTAACATCGTTTGTGAGCTGTCAAGAAGCCGGTCGCCCTGTGTACGTGTTCTTTATTTTTTTAATGTATATATTTTTTTTATATTATTTTTGTAAATTAATACAAACATTTAAATAAACCTTAATAAATATTTTGATATTATTTACTAATTAAATAAAAATATTTGTGTTTTAAAAATTGTACAATATAACCTATAAAACTTTCCAGATTTTTATTTCTTAATGTAAGCAAAATTTAATTTTAAATTACCTATTTAAAAAAAAAGATTATTAGACGTGTTAAGATTACGTTGATATTTTTAATTTTATTCTTTTTTTTCTATGTTTTTTTAGATAAACTATGGCGAAACGTGGTCAACCAGCGTGGGTTTGTCCAAACGAAACGGAACGACCTGTTCTTAAATTATATAACAGCCTTACTAAGAAAAAAGAAAAATTTGTGCCGAAAAATGGAAACAAAGTAACTTGGTACAGTTGTGGTCCTACCGTTTATGATGCATCTCATATGGGTCATGCTAGGTATTCATTATACTAAGTCTGGTTTTGATTTTTCTTTCATTCTTCTATATACATTTTTATTTAATTACACATTGATGTATTTGTCTTTCAAACATCACTTGTTCAAATATGCACTTTTAAAAATATATAAAAAAGAAATATATTTATTGATTTTGTTAGTATTTAATATTTAGTCATAGTTATGTTGAAATTTTCTGTCAATTAATATCATCATTCTTTTATGCTGATGCAATACTTATTGAAATTGTATCGTACTGCATTCTTTTATATTTAATCATTTGTTTTCAGATCATATATATCTTTTGACATTCTAAGAAGAGTTTTGTCAGATTATTTTGGTTATAAAATTCATTTTGTAATGAATATAACTGATATTGATGATAAAATAATTATGAGGGCTCGACAAAATTATTTATACGAGAAATATTTAATAGAGAATCGAACATTGGAGGACACCTTAAATGATTCTAAAATAGTCATGAATTTGTTTGAAGAAAATGTAAAGAAGACTACTGACCCTGATAAGAAGATTATGTTGACTAACATGCTTACTAGGTATTAAGTGCTAAAGATTAAAAAATATATTTTGTTGTTTTTTTTATCGTTTTGTATTTTATCTAATTTTTAGCATGACGGAATCTGTTAATGCATTAAAACAAGCTGTGGAATCTAATATTGAAACTGAAATAGAAAAAAATAAAATGCAATTCTTAAAAGCTGCTAAAGATCCAATTTCTCAATGGTTAGATAAAGAATTAGGCTCGAGTGTTAAAGATAATGATATCTTTATGACTTTACCAAGATACTGGGAAAAGGAATTTCAAAAAGATATGAAAGCTTTGAATGTAAATATTTATTATAAAATAATCCTATAAACTATTTTTGTATTAAATGTTATTATATTTTAGGTACTTTCACCTGATATTCTTACTAGAGTTAGCGAATACATTCCTGAAATAATTAAGTTTATCGAACGTATTATTAAGAATGGTTTAGCGTATGAAGCAAATGGTTCTGTTTATTTCAATGTTGGTGAATTCGATAGTAGAAAAAATCATTACTATGCAAAACTAGTGCCAGAAGCATACGGAGATACCAATTCATTATTAGAAGGAGAAGGTTCGAATTTATATATATTATTCTTGATAAACTATAATACTATTATTATAATAATATTTATTTTATGTAGGCGATTTAACTACTGAATTTTCTGAGAAAAGGTCGCCAAATGATTTTGCATTATGGAAAAAATCCAAAAGTGGAGAACCATCTTGGGAATCTCCTTGGGGCTTAGGTCGTCCGGGTTGGCATATTGAATGTTCAGCAATGGCTTCTGAAGTTTGTGGTGATTATCTTGATATTCATACTGGCGGTGTTGATCTTAAATTCCCTCATCATGATAATGAACTTGCACAAAGCGAGGTATTTTTATTTTATTTATTTATTATTTTTGTTATATTTATATTTTATTAGATTTTTCTCTTAGGCTTATTTTGATTGCGATAACTGGGTTTCATATTTTCTTCATACTGGTCATTTAACAATAGCTGGATGTAAAATGTCAAAATCTTTGAAGAACTTTATTACAATTCAAGAAGCTTTACAAAAAAATACATCCACACAATTAAGATTGGCATTTTTATTACATTCTTGGAAAGACACTCTTGATTATTCTGCTAATACCATGGAAATGGCTGTGCAATATGAAAAGCTTTTAAATGTAATTTTTATTCCTAATTTGAAAAAAAAGTTTTTTTAATACATGTTTACTTAAAAAATCGTCTTTTTCAGGAATTTTTCCTTAGTGTAAAAGATGGTATACGTTGTGGTACTGGTACTGGTCAAGGAGGTTATTGGTTAAAAGAAGAATCAGAACTTTTCTCAAAATTGATGACCGTAGAAGATCTTATCCATAAAGCTCTGTGTGGCAAGTAGTTTATTTTTACATATAAATTATATTTACATACTGTTAATAGATTGATATGGGTATTATTTTTATAGATAACATTGATACTAGATCTGCTTTAGATACAATTAGAGAGTTAATAACTGCAACGAATTTGTATCTTAAAAATAAAAATGGTAGTCCAAATACTTTAGAAGCTCCTAGTGCACCTCTTTTAGAGAGAATTGGTCTATACGTAACAAATTTACTTCATATTTTTGGAGCTATAAGTGGACCGAAAGGTGGAATTGGTTTTCCAATTCGTCAAAATGATAATACTGATGTAAATTTTTATTTATTTATTGCTATTATACATTACTTTTGTATTTTAATACAAAAATTGATATTTTTGTTCAATATTAGTTTGAGTCTTTGGTAATGCCTTATTTGGAAGTTATTGCTTCTTTCCGACAATCAGTTAGAGATTCAGCACGATCTCTCAAAGCAGCTGAGATTTTATCTTTATGTGATACATTAAGAGATGATACATTGCCTAATCTTGGAGTTCGATTAGAAGATAAAGAAGGTGTGTATTTCATATGTTATATTATATATAAAATATATTTAAATAAAAGAAATATGAATATTTCTAGATCGCAGCGCTGTAAAATTAGTTCCTAAAGAACAATTGCTTAAAGAGAGAGAAGACAAAAAAAGATTGGAAGCAGAAAAATTAGCAGATAAAGAAAGACGGAAACAAGAACAACTAGCGTTAGAAAAGGCGAAAGAAGAACAAAAGAAGATTTCGCCATCTGAAATGTTTAAAAAGGAAACTGATAAATATTCAAAATTTGACGATAAGGTTTGTTACAATTATGAGATAAACGTTTGTTATTTATTTATTAATAATAAATGATTAAATTACAGGGATTACCTACACACGATCACTTAGGGCAAGAATTAAGTAAAGGGCTGATCAAAAAATTACAAAAGCTTCAACTTGCACAAGAAAAAAAACATAATGATTATTTAACTTCAATTAAATCAGCGTAAGCAATTGGTACTTACGTATTGATTTCTTAAATATTTAAAGTGTGTATTTTTTTATTTATATAATTTATATATTTGTTAAACTAATTAATATTGAGTATTAAAACATTCTTTTAAATAAAAAACTAACAAATTAAATTTGTATTTAGATGAATATATTATATCTGAAAAGTGTATAAATGGTTAATATTTTAATATTCTGTTACTTCAACGCAATTAAATTGATTATTCAAATCAAGTACAAGATCCTTGAACGGATCTCATTAAATGGAAAGCGTATCTGCGATGCCTTAACAACGATATTAACCGAGGGTTGCGATGAAGGGAGTCTCGAGGCGAGAACTTATTTACTCATAATTTCAGTATTTCTGTATTTAGATGGTGTGAGGAAAATCTTCGGCATATCGCTTTCCTATGCTTAAGTTGGATATTGACGGTAGATCAATTTAAATTGGAATTAAAATTTGTTGACGAGAGAAAGTCTTCGAAACTTTTTTTCCTGAGCAATCTGAGACACCAAGAAACGGAAGAAAGCGGCCCCCGTAACAAGTTTAAAATATATATATCTCTCACACGAAGCCGAGTAATTACTTACAAAATTTATAAAAGCCAGTTTATATTTTTGGTGTATCGGAGGACATTTCGAGGAGGGGCACATGGAGCCGTGAAGAAGAAAAAAATCCAATCTCGCTTTTTCCATTAATTATTTAAATCTCATTAAACTCGAGCAAAGTTGCGGGCACAGCGAGCGCGCCGTCAAAGCAACTTTTTTATTTTAATGGGAGATGCGCGACCCAGTGGCGCGCGATACATAAAAAATTATATATATATATATATATATATATATATATATATATATATAATATTTAAAAAAAAGAGACCATCATATGAATAAATAAGTGTGCGCGGTTTTAAGGGTTGCGCGTAAAACCGTATCGGTATAAAAATAATGTATTTTAGAAGATAAAGAACGTTTAAGAATGTATAACTCGTTAGGGTCGTTTGTGAACGTCAATAAATCTTATGAACGTTTCAGTTATAATTGTTTTATTTTATTTTTTACAAATTTTCTTCTTCATGTCGTCTCCTCAAGAAGGTTGGCGATCCGCACGACTAAGAAATTTTCGAGAGAGCTTTATTCTCAAACAGTTGAACCAACGATGAAGATCTTTAAGCCATAAATTTTGACGTCTTCCTATTGATCTTTTTCTTTGAATTTTTCCTTTCAAAATTATCTGGAGAAAACTGTATTTATCATTTTTCAAGATGCGGTCAAGGTATTGTACTTTTCTTAATTTAACCGTTTTTAATATTTATGGTGTATTTTTAATTTTATCTAAAACCTTATTTGTTACTTTGTTGGTCCAAGATATTCTTAATATTCTTCGGTAACATCATATCTCGAAGGCTTCTAGACATTTTTCAGTTCCAGGGTCTAGTTTTCATGTTTCAGCACCATATAGAAAAACGAAATATTTGTACATGAAAACTAACTAAATTTTCTATTGTATGAAAAAAAATTATCAATCTATCAGTTTGTTGCAGTTTTTAATTTATTTAATGTAATATGTTATAATTATAATATTTCGACAATTAAATACTGACGTGCATAGTCTCAAAATTTGATTTCAACCAAAACTAAATTATTATTATTCTGAATATATTTTTTTAGCACTTCATTGTATTTATTATATTGAATAATCGACTTTCTATCATTAAATTATAATTTCTATAACTTTATAATTAGATTTTACGTCAATATGTGAATTTTTCTATGCAATATATTTTTGATTTTTGTATTCTTTTGTTACGTATTATAACATCGCGCTATGAAAGGATTGAAACGTATGAGAAAAGTCGTATATTTAATAATTCATATTCGTGTATTAAAGGGGGAAAAATATCAATTTTGGAAATAAAACGGCTAGGGAATAAATCCCGAAATCGGCAACGTGTAATAATAAAAATGAAATGAAGTCGAAAGCAATTTTTTATGTATGAAAAAAAAATATTTTCTAGTGTTGGATATGGTATTATTAAATATGAATAAAGTCAATATGATATATATATATATATATATATATATATATATATATATATATATATATATATAATTATTTTTAATTTAATTATAAATTGTATATCGATTTAATTTTATTATAAAAAATAAATGCGTACGCCTCTGATGGTAATATTGGGCTTTTATAGGAGCGCTTCGCTAATCGTAAAGTTTTTAATCGCTTCAAACTTAGACAAAATTCTGTAAACAATATGGACGTACGATCCTTCATAGTGTACAACGGGGCATAGGGTGAATTTGACGAACAAAGTGGGTTGTCTGCAGACAATGGCGGATGTCGACCGCACTTTTTTTAAATAAATAATAACCGTGACCTTATTAAAACAGGGAAAAAAAAGTATAATAATAAAAGTTGGAGATCCGTACGTGTTCTTCGGAGAGCTATTTAGCACGATTTATGGTCTCAAATGCGACGCAAATTAAAATTAATATATTAAATTCGGTTTTTCTTGACGGGGCGCGTTTTTCTCGATGCTGTTTCGGGGACCAAAAAATAAATAAATGAGTTTTAAAAAGGAAGAGATTTAATGAGTGGAGTCGACCGACGATTAAGTTGGTCCTTGGTGCCACAATAATGTCACGAACTCTCCGGTTGTATTATAATATTGTATATAATATATTCAAAATATGGTCGTTTAAAACTTCATGAAAAGTTATTAAATTAAATTTTTCTATTGTCAACGAGCATTATTTTCAATAAAGACTTATTATTCTTCGAAATTTTTATACAAATATTAATTTTCTTAACGATTACTTTGAACTTTTTATATAAAAGTTTAATCAAATTTCCTATAAGAAATTTATTAAAATAATATAGTAAATACATGAAACAATAATATATATTGACATATCGTTTAATATCATATATTCTAATGATTTCATAATAAATATTATATAGGATTCACATTTTCACAATAAAAATAATGAAATCTGCGATTTTAACATATATGTTTATTTAAAAAATAATAATGTCGATTTACGAAATATATTTTGTGTAATCATAATAATATTACATGATGATATTTGGAGGCGTTTTCGTCTATTTTTAGAAAACGGTTCAAGTTATTTAATGATTTTTCTGAATTTGTTGTGCAAGGGGTTAGTTATCTAATAATTTTTGTCCTTCGATTTTAGAACATATATCGTATTGGAAATATGATATTTATCATCTTATGGAATTATAAATATATATATATATTTTTTTTTTTTTTGAGACAAAAAAATCAATTTATATATTGAAAACACTTATTTTATATTTTGATGATTGATTGAGTAGTAATTAATCGATGCGTTCTTTGTAAAAAGTCAAAAGAAAGATCAACGGTATTAAATGAACTTAATATTTACAATTCTAAACGGTGAAGAATTGAGCAGCCAAAAATGAAATTGGCTTAACATATTTTTTTTCATCACTTCTATCGCGAGTTTGCGAACGATCAGCGGCCGCCATCATTATCGATACGATTGTTACTATTATCGTTGTAATTATTATTATTGAACATTATGGATTGAAATAGAGAGCTATGGAATGGGTGGGCGTGCGAGAGTTTGCTACGCGTAGATTGTGTGCGTGAGCTCGTAGTAGGCGTGGAATCGGGAAAACTCATTACGAATTTCCCCGCCGTACAAAATAAACGTATAATTGCGAAACCGATCGTCTTACATTCCCGGTATTTGCCCGCTCGATTTTCCTCTGTTTTCCGCGCTGGTCCTCCTCCAGAATACTCCCACTCTGTGTGAAGAGATGGGGGTAACGGGGGACGAAAACAGGTGGAATGGTTGGAGTAATGGTGGCTAGAGACCGAACTCACCCTCGTTTCGAAACCATCGCCTCGCGCCCCTTTTTTTTCGCTTGCTAGGGACGAACGCCTAAGTAATTTCGCTTAAGAACTCTAAACGTAATTAGTGTGGGGCAGTGGGCGGCGTGGGCGACACCGTTTTAACCTCTTCCCTAGGCGTTTTGGGCGGTCGTGGGTCGACATGGGAAGGGCTTGAAACTTTGAGAGGGTTGTATTCGCGCCAGCGCTCCGTATATTTACCAACCTATTACGGAACGCGTTGTTAAGGGTGCGCCCCACGAACGGAGTACTTTCTCCGAGACTTTCCCTTTTGTAAATTGCGGGCGGGCTCTCTCGCCTTCAAAGGATCGCGAATTAAACGGCTACACCTCCGTAACGTTTACCTCTACGCAATTATATATATATATATATATATATATATATATATATATATATATATATATATATATATTCCAGTTTTAATAGTATTCATTCTTTGTAATAGAAAGTTGACCATAATCATTTTAAATTTCTTCCAACTTATTTACATATTTCTCATAATTAAGAATCTATATTCAACTTCACAAATATTATTAATATTAATTAATTATAATTATTGATTTACAGCAAGATATCTATCAATGGAGTATATTCAGGGTGTGCTAAGTGTACACTGCACACCTTCAAAATGTTAATGATACTCTTTTTGGAAAAAACCTTTAAAATTTCTCTCCATAGTAAAAAAAAGAGCTTAACTTTTATCAATATTTTTTAACAGGAATACTACAAAATTTTTTTTCTTCAATATATACCCTATTTTTTTTTAATTGAAATATACTAATATTAATGTTTTTCGCAATCATAATTATATAAATAGATGTTTATCATAGAGTTGATGACTCGACATCGTAATAAATAAATCAATGCTACTTTAAAACAATGACATATATATATATATATATATATATATATATATATATATATATATATATAATACTTCAATTGTTCAATGCTCACATTTAACCTTTTCAAGACGCCGTTTATCCAGAAAAAGTTTGACCTCTTTATACAGTTTACTCTTCGAATTAATCGTTATTTCTCATTTTACTGGCTAAATTAACTGTTATCCATTACACAAATTTCAATTGATTTAATATTTTTGATTTTGATGAAATTTTTAATTCTGCATTATTTTATTTTCATATAAGAATTTCTCTCAGATTCACCCTTTAATCGTTTAAATTTAATTTAAATGTGCGGTAGATAATAATGAAAGATTGAAAATTTGTTCACGTGAACAGGGAGATTAGATAGTTATCAATTAGGGTCCATAGGGGTGAAACCCTATGTATCTAGCGTTACGGTTAGCCATATGAGGCGCCTAGGTAAAGAGCACTGAGATGAAAGAGAACAATACCTGTATGCGAGTTTTATCAGTTTTATATAATCATTTTTGGCTATAACATTAATAACAATAGCCTTAATTAATTAAATTTAAAATTCGAATTGATACAAAATTTGTATGCAATTATTATTTTTAATTTTCTTTTCGATTAAAATATAGAATATATATATATATATATATATATATATATATATATATATATATATATATATATAATGAGACGGGGGTGTATATTTTTTTCGCTCGTAGAAAAGTAATTAAAAATGTGATAGGTTTTTTTTATTACAATTTTTTTTTTCGTCGTCGAACTCGTGAAAAGTTATAAAATAATTTAATTTCATTCGAAATATATGTTGTGTGAGTCGAAATGAAATTCTGTCGATATAAAAAGTGTGAATCGGACAATTTTTTAATACGATTATACGTTGAAAATTGGACTCTGAAAAAAAAAATCGAGCTTACTCCGGCAAAATAAAACATGCCGAAGTATAATATAGATAGATATACGTATATTTTTCAACAGTGCTGTTCAATTTTTTTTTTTTATTTTACTTATACACTATTTATTAAACGTGCACTGTTGGTTTGTTTGTTTATCGGAGCGGATTTTAGTAATCGATTTTTCGATCATTTTACAATATCCAAATGTTTTTAAATTTTGCATACTTGCTCATTCTCGATGACAATATACGAATAAATTAACAGATTTATCAGTTAATTGATCAATTAGTGGCAATTAATTAATTAAAATTTCATAGTACTTCTTATGTATGATAATTTTACTAAAAATATTATTTAAAGTCGATTTCTTGTTTATTTTGTACTTTAAGTATTCTAAGATTGGCAATTATCACTCTTATTTTTATTTTTGATATCATAATTTGCTTTTGTAAATTATCATGAGTATTAGAAAGTATTCAAATCCTACTAAATAAGAATTAATATTGACTTTTAAATTTTGATACAGAATTTTTATAAGTTCATTCATTTCCTACCTTTCTTCGAATGTTTGTCAACGAGCGTGTCGGTCCGCCGGCCGACGATTGAACAGCACTGCACTATATTAAGAAATACGTGTGCGTATTATTAAAATTATTCGCGCGAAAACGTTTTTAATCGCAACTTTTTAATTCAAAGGAGGATTTTTTCTTTACTCTGCGAAATTGTTCCACTTCTGAGATTGTTACACATTTACAGAAAAAAAGATTTTTTCTTCTTCTTTTTCGTCTTTTTCTCCTCATTGTTAAAGTTTGCAGTAAATCACTTTTCAAATTAATTACACTTGGCGACGTCACTGACGGATTTATGAAAAATTACCTCTGCGGCTTTTATTTTACATTGTTTTCTTTTTTATATTCACATATATATATATATATATATATATATATATATATATATATATATATATATATATATATATATATATAATACATGTATATTTTTTGCCATTATTATTCTAGACTTAATTACGTCTTAGCTTTTGCGAGCGCTAATTGTTTTTCTCTCGTTTCACAGAGAAAATTTTCATTTTTAGCTATTGACGTTTTTTTTTATTTTTCTAAAAATTTTAATTTTTTACAAAGCCGCGTTCTGATGGGGAGGTTTTTTTTGTCGACGGGGTGGCGGTCGGTTTTATTTTTTTATTCTCTTCTATTACCGACGTCGAAACGCTAATGCGATGCAACATCCCCTATTTTTTTTCCCGCGCAAAAAGGGTAAGCGAAGGGGGTAGACTGAGTCGTTTTGTGGGGTACGATTTTTAGACGAAGAAAAAGTAAAAAAAAAAAGATTTTTCATATTCATACGCGTCGGCTACAAGCGAAAAGAAAGAAAAAGGGTCGTAAGTCGGGAAGGGGGGTTAGTGGTGGGAGGGTTAAATATTGAAATTTTTCTACGTTTTCCTTTTTAATTAAAGTGTAATTGCTCGATGTCCGATGGTGCTTTCGCATGCGCGACTCTGTCCTGAAAAAACGGACCAATCCTGGAATGGAATAAATAATTGCTCGGCCAATTAGGGTTGAAATCGCGAAGAAAGGGTTGAGCCTTTTCGGTATTTTCCGGTTGAAAATCCATAGTGACTCATTACGAATTCTACGAGACGTTCAGAGTGTGATGGATATATTTGCTACTTTAATCTGAATACATTTTCATCATATATTTTATATTCAAATTATTATTATTATTTTAATTATGATCATTTTTTTTTATAATCAAACGAAATTTTTATTTTTGTACTACAATATATGTCTTTTTATTATCAGTATATTGAAAATAATTTAATTTTGTGATTGCGTTTAATTCATATTATCTATGCCTTTAAATATACGTAATTTTTTACTTTAATAACAACTTTTTTTATTATAATATATAAATTGAAATATAAATATGTATAATTAATTATACTTTTTATAAATATAATAATAAATCATTTGCATAAATTAAATTTTTATTTCTAAATCGGGAATAATAAATGTCCATTCTGTTCATTAATTTCAAAAATTAACCGAATAATAATTATTATTATGCGACATTCAGTCATTCTATATAATAGAATGATGAAAAAACAAGCAACGCTTGTATTAAAACGTATTGATATAATAGTGATACGATATTTTTTTCGATATTAACCGATGTTTATTACATTGTTTATCCATCATAAAGATTTATTATTCTGTGATCAAATTCAATATGAACAAGTGAGTACGCATCATTATACCATAAGCGCTGGTTTTTTTTTTTTATATATTATACAATTAGTTCTTGACTTACGTCGATAAAAATAATGTAACATAATAGACATTGTGTTAACATTGTATATTCATTTTAGTAACATAATAGACTTTGGTTTGCATTGTATGACATTTCTGATGATGCCAGTTATGCTGTAGAATAAAATTGGTACATAGAACGTTGTGCATATGTTGGTCATTATAAGATATAATAGCATATCAAATTAAATACAAAACATGTAATAACTGCTAAAATAGTATACATATCAATAAGTATTGTCAATATAAAGTTTTATTCTTTTATTAAAAACATCCTATATAAGCATAATTTTTGCTTAAGATCGATTATCATTGAACAATCGATTACAGAAGTACTAAATTATATATATATATTTTTTTTTTGTCGTAAGTCGAGAACCAACTATATATATATATATATATATATATATATATATATATATATATATATATATGAAATATTTCGTAGTTGAACACATTTTACACACAACGATACGATTGTTTGTGTTTGTAAAAGGCGTGTTTGCGAGATTCTTTTCGTTTACATAATTATGATATATTAATGATGTAAAAGGGGAAATGTGGCGTCCACCGAGACGACGCCCTGCGTCACGACGGAAGAAATGCCTGGTAGAAATTAGTGAAAGACTTTCGGTGTGAGGGTTTCTTTCCTACGTGGTACGAGGCAAATCGGGGTGTAGGGAGGGAGGGGGGGGAGAATGGTTTTCACTGTAAGCTGGTATGAGACCAGCGGGTGGGTGGCGGCGAACGAATCTCTTTCCCGTGTCGGGGTCTCAGCCCCGATCGCCACCCGACAACTACCCTCCCGAAAAAAAAAAAAAAAAAAAAACCACCCCGTTCGCCCCGTTCCATTGTTTGCTCCGACGGTTCAAAGAATTCTTCCGAAGAACATAATCATAGGTACCCGTCCCCCAGTATCTTTGGTGCTACCCTCTAACCCAACCTCGTCTCATATCCGCTTCGAAGGTCCTCCTTAGCACGAAGGCAAAACGCGCCGTCCGCCCATAAAACCGCCCACACCTCCCAAAAAAACCGCCCGTCCTCCCGGCACTCACCATAAAACTCTTTTCATTTCTTAATAATGAATAGCGGTTTACCTATATGTATATATAATGGGCGAACAACTATCTGAAAAGTATCGGCGCAACAAAAAGACGCTTTCTCATATATATCTTGAGACGATTCGATCGATCACTATCACAATTTTGTTCGACGTCAAATGGTATATATATATATATATATATATATATATATATATATATATATATATATATATTATTTTTATTATTATTGTTGTTATTATATTTAATGTTGTCGGATTTCTCAAATTGATACATTCGTGCGTGGTCCGAAAAAAAAAATATACGACATATTCAGACGACAAAGGTTACAAGTACTTAACCTACATTTCTAATACGATATCGAACGATGATCGTTCATTTAATGGTCATTCGAATGTTTATCATATTTAATTATTATGAAAATGTAATTTATTTGAAAAAAAACATATTGTTATTTTATTTGATATTCATTTGTTATATTATAATATTAAATGTATATAATTTATATATATATATATATATATATATATATATATATATATATATATATATATATATATATATATAGATAAATAACTTGTTTGTTCATATTATGTAATGTATTTATTTATCGTATTGTTTTTATTTGTAGAAATGTAATTATAATTATATTTTGATTATAATGGAAAAAATAATGATGAAAGTTAAAACTTTTGTAAGCTTAATCTTTCTATTTTCACATGCTATTAAACTATAAATTATATTTCAAAATTTCAAATATTTATATTTATTAAATGATTTAATATAAAATTATATTTTTTTATAATGAAAAAAAAAATCATTTACGAAAAAATATGCATAAAATAGATATTAAAATATTTTAATATACTTAAAAATATATAATGACTAAATTATTATTATATTATAAAAAAAATAATCTCAATTTGTAGTTTAAAATTCTTTATAGTATTAAATGATTTAAAAACATTAAAAATGTACTTACTTATAATTGATCGTTTTTTAAATGAAGACCTATATTGATATATATTATGTTAGTCAACAATACTTATAATAAGATATATTACGAATAATACCAAAAAGAAATAATTTTCTTTCAATTATGATTCTACATAAACATTTAGATAATAATAATAATAGTAAAAAAATAGCATAATTCAGATGATTTAAACGATTTCTTTAAATAGTCAATTGACATCGTAAAGTGCGCTAAAATAATAATAATAGAAAAAAAAACGAAATCATCGCAGATTCAACGACCTGAATTATGCTACGTAATAGCAGTCGTATTATGCTGCGAAAAACACATACAATTTTCTTTTTTTTTCTTCTTTAAAAAAATAAAAATAAAAAAGAAGAAGAAGAGTAGTGAACCGCTAAGACGACGTCGTCGAAAGCATTTCGCATTCATTGTCGTGATGGCTGCTGAAGAAAATTATTATCCTTGTTATTCTCGTCATTTTTTTTTTCTTCTTCTTCTTTATTATTCTTCTTCGTCGCTCTATCTATCTTTCTTTCTTTCTTTCTTTTTGCACGTCTTATCAAGCGTTCGCTAAGAAAAATGAAGTGACGATGCATGATAAGGACTATGCACAGGTTTTGACAGAGTAATGTTCGCATTATTTACGCTCGGTAAATCCTTCGCTTCACTTTCGTTTTATTCCGCCGCTCACATATAATAATGAGTGCTTTTCGTGCAAAGCTAAGTACCCTACATTATATTTATATATTTGTTTATTTTGCAGTTTATATAATAAATATTTTTCGTTTTTATTAAGGTCTGACTCCGTTTTTACGGGTTGTCGGATCGAGTCGTTGCGCGAAAAAAAAAAGTAAAACGTCAAGCGAAATTGTCGCTGCGTAAAATACGAGATTTTGCGCTAATTTTGTACTGGGGACGCTTGAAATACGTTTGATATAAGAGCTCTATATAACGTTAGATATAATCCATTTTAATATATATTTATCAATGTTAAATACGAATAATTTAATAAACGTTAAAATATCAATGATAATATATTTTATTACTAATGAGTAATGTATTTTTTTATTTTTAAAATTTATATATAAAATAAACTCAATTTCTTATTATATAATAAAGAAAAAAATACGATATTTAATACTTTCAATATGAATCACTACTATAAATTAAATTAACTATTATATTTAAATATTATATTATAATTAGAATATAACGTGAAATTTAATATTCAATATTTTTATACGCAATTTTTTATGATTAGCTATGACATACTTTATGTCAAATGTAAAATATTTTAAAATTTGTTTATATAAAGGTTTTTTCATTTTAATTTTAATTTTCCACGCGTAAAAATCATCATTTTATATTTAAAATTATTAATTTTATTTATGTTATATTATATTTTCCATTCATAATAATGTATATCGTATCGGTTACTGAATTTCGATTAACTTATTTCAAATAATATTTTATTTGAAATAAGTTATTAGTTGTAGTATTAAAATGTAATAATAATTCTAGACTATAGTCTTTATTATATTTATTATTTCGTATACGAATTTTAAAAAAATACGTATGCTTTTAAAATGAAATGGCACTTAAAAAAAACTATTAACATAAATATGAAAATATTACAGATGACTAATAAAATTAATATATCCAAAAAATATTTATTAAAACTGACTGCGGATATAATATATATGCATTTTTAACATGTTATATTAAAATTTATATCGAAGAAAAATATATATATAATATATATGTATAAATTTCAAATTATAATTTCAATCAATACAAAGTGTATTTTCGAAGCGTGTTTTCCACTAATAACACAAATAAACGATTTTCCACTTTAAATATTTCAAGATCGAAACCGAAGCGCGTATCGATGGAAAAACTGTGTTGTTTTCCTTTTTTTTCTATTCTATTTCATCACACACCCGTAGACTTGTCCGCGCGACGTTCAAGGGGGCGGCTTACTTTTCCGAAGTTTTTCCGCGAAGAAAAGCCTTCGGCGACGCTCGATTTAACACGGTCCATTCACGACGGGATTTTTTTTTATTTCTTCATACGTTTCCCGGTATACGCCGGGACTTTTCCTATATTTTCTTTATATATAAATATATATATATATGTGTGTATTTTTTTCACTTATTTTACTTATAAACCCACATTCATATAACGATGGTATATATATATATATATATATATATATATATATATATATATATATATATATATATATAATTTTTTTTTTATTCTAGTCTCCGTTGAAGAAGCAACACAAAGCGGTCGGCCTTTGAAAACTTAATGCTCGGAAGGGATTGCGCGTCACACAATATCTCACAAATCTAATTTAATCTCTCTCGCATACTAAACATCAAAAGACTCCACCAGGACCTGGTCAGCGACCACCATGAGAAAATGTCATATTTTGCGCAAAACACGTGCCCCCGGGACACTCGGATTTTTTTCACTATATATATATATATATATATATATATATATATATATATATATATATATTTGTGTGTGTGTGTGTGTGTGTATTTTGTCCAAGCATTGTGTTATTTTTTCCCCTTTCGCTTGAAATGTGATAAGTTGCCAGATACTAAAGGACCGTTTTCGCCTTAAGGGTTGGCTTAGCGCGACTCTCTTCCTTTTATTTCAATTGATTTCGTTTTCAATCCATTTTCATTTCAAACTACTTATTATACATTGACAATTTTGAAAATTTATTATAAAGAACCTTAAATATATATATTTAATATATTTTTTTTTACATAGAATATTAATATATACGATTTTATCAAATACGAAGATATTTAACTTTTGACTTTTCACGCACAAATTCAATGATAAGAACATCTCAATCTTCAAAATAAAAATACTCTATTTCTTACATTTTTATTATTTTTCAGTATCAATATTTTTATAATCATTTTCTTGTGAATATATTAACATTTATCTGAAATCTTAATTTAGTTATTTAGTATATTAATTGATAAATTTCATCTGAATTAATTTTGATACAAAGTTGTTATCATATAAAATAAATCAATATAAAGCGATCGATTTACTTTAATTATGTAACTAAAATAAATATTATTATGTATATTAAAATTGCTTATTTTGAATTTATATTTATACCACAAAAAAAACAATTATTTACTTAATATATAAATTATATGGACTTTAAACTAATTTTTTTTCATTCCGCAATTTTTCAGTCCTTTGTGTCATTACCGTTCTTCAGTACATAATTCGAGTCCTTGCAGTCATAAATTAATTTCGTTATTAATATTGACATAAGAAAGAAAGATAAAATAAATGGTGAATATGTGTGCGCGTCGATAATGAATCGGAGACACCTACTTTGAGTAATTAATCCTCGTTACCGAGTAAATTAATTAGGATCAGAGTCCTCCCATTCCCGTTTTTTGAGTTCCCGGGACGCGCGTCACAAATGGTCGCTTCGAGTTTCGAGCAAACGCAAATTGGATCCGTTTAATTGCGCAAAACTCGAAAAAGGACCGAAAATAAAAAAAAAACGCAGAACAAAGAGGTCAATCGAAAATGTACTTCAGGTTCTATCCGGCGAAACAGAGACGGAGCTAGGTTAGTCAGAGTTTGGGGGGGCGGGGTGTGTATTTTTTCTTTTTTATTTTTTTTTCGCCACGCGTGGACCAAGGGACGAGACAAAGTGGAGCTCGCCCCCGGGGCCGGCCTCGGAAAATATAAATTAATATAATTTACGAAATCTCCGCGTAATAATTTTCCCGTAAAAGTGTAGTCTTAATACCATTGTGAAACGCCGTGTTTTAAAAAAAAGGGAATTCTTCTCTTCTTCTTTTTTTTTCTCTTATTTTATTTTATTTTTGCCCTCGTCTCCTCTCCTCCGGTCCAATCTCTTCTTGTTCTCCTCCGGGTTTTTTTTTCTTTCCTGGAGACCGCCTCCCTTCAGGTTTCCTCATCTCTCGTTGCGTCGTTTATAATCTCCTCTTCCACGGAGTTTCCGTATTCCTTTTAAATCGCCTATTACAGTTTTAATGGCGGTTTTTTTCCTCTTTTTCCCCCTACCTCACCCCTTACCCCTCTCGCCTCTTTCTCCATTTTCGCTCGTCGCTCGTCCATAATTAGGAAAAGATATGATTTTTAAAAGGAAGAATGTATTCGCACGGTTAAAACGCGCAGGGGGGTCGCGTGGGAGGGTTGCGGTTTTATTTTTTTTATTTTTTTTTTTTGGCAGAAAAGAAAAGATCAGAATTGAGCTTCGGCTCTCAAAGGAATCGCACCACAAAGGGACAAAATAGTGGATATACCCCGCTCACCCCCATTTTATATTCCACTCATACACCTTCGCAATAAGAATCCGTAAACGATTCCGCTAAATAATTATCTCCGTGCCCGTTGTGTGATTTTATTCTTGAAGCATTGTGAGAATTTCCAGAAATTTATTATTTATCTTTCAAATATTATATGTATATATTTTTTTATAAAAATATAACAATAAATTAGAATTATAATAAAAATATTACAATATCGAGTGATATTTTAACATATATATTAATTTAATTAATAATAATTAGTAATTTAATCATTTATAATATTTATTTTTGAATAATTAATATATGAAATATAACAATAAGTAAAAGAAAAAATAATCACATTATTGATTTTATTTTCTATATTACAATTTTTAATATAATTTTTAGATGTTAAAATTGAATCAAAATTTAAAATTTTAATAATTTTAAACTAGAAACTTTTTCATCAAATAACTATTAAATTATTCAAAATTTATATATTTTTTAAATAATAATAAGATTAATGTATAAAATTGATTTTGAAAGGATTAAAAAGATAAATTTCATATTCATCGTAATAACAGAAAGATTTAGATATTTAGTATTAAAAAATTATTTCATAGTTTTTTATATTAAGGTTACCAAACATCTCCTTTTGGGGAGGATAGTCCTCTTTTTTTTACACATTTTTATTCAATTTGCATTGTTTATTGGTTTGTCGGAGTTGATTTTTGTAATCGATTTTTTGACCGTCGAAAGTGGATTATTTTAATCAAAATTTTGTGTACTTGCTCATTCTTGATGACAATACACAAAACAATTAACACATTTATCATTTAATGGAAAATAATTAATTAAAATCTCATTTAAGTTACGTTCTCGTTTGAAAAATATTTTTCTAAATGTCATCCTTTCTGTAAATTGTCGTATTTGATCGATTCAAAGACTTTATAAATTGATTAGTTTTGAGTCATTCTCCTTATTGTAAAAATGTTGGCAATCTAAATTAAATAAAAATATATATCGAATACTAATTTCAATACGCCGTTTCTGAAATGAAAACTATTCTGACGATTAATTTTTGATTGAAAAATTAAAATTAAATAAAGTGAATATTTTGTAAATTAAATATAATAATTTTAATTAAATATACATGAAAAAAAAAATGCATGAATAAACCGACACGTTTTTTTTTTCATCTAATTTTAATGGCACCCGAATAATATTAGTGCGTTGTAGCGACAAATCATAAATCTGAATTACGTTTGCCAAATGGCTTATGAAAACAAAAACACCCCTTATTTTTCGAATGCAGAGAAAGACTCGCATATTCAACGCTCCCGGTTTCTTTTTTTAATGCTGCTCATTAAAAAATCACATTGTTTCTAAATTTGCTTATTATACAAGAATTTCATAATATTATCATATTTAAATAACACGATAAATAATAAAGAAAACGACATGATTTCTATGAATAACACTATGAAAATTAATATTTTAAGATTATCCGTATTCATCGACTATTGTATTTCGATCGCAAGAAACTACTGCATTTTTTTCGATACTTTCTTACATAAGATTTTTTTCGTCGGTTTTCCGAGGGGGTTGAAAACGCTGCCGAGGTACGCTGTTTTTTATATATATATATTTTTTTTTGTTCTTTGCAATTTAATTATTACGCAGTGCGGGGTGCCGTCGTTTCACCCTTTTATAATTTCACCCTCGTACTTTGGCAAAATAAAAAAGTGCTCACTCTCACTCTTACCCCACGCGTCACGGCGAAGGGTGAGCGAGAGGAGCCAGCAGAGTTGGGAAAAAAAGCGTATGCAAATTCAGGATAAAATATAGCCCGTAAATGCCACCGTTTCTAAAAGAATATTAGAGACGTTTTTCAGTGGGTTGCTTGCCAACCGGTTTTTACAATGTATCTCTTTTGGACAACCCCGTGGCATGCACAGGGTGGTTGCAACGTGACTTACACTCATGATGTGCATTTTTTGCATTCGCTTTTATTATTCGTAATTTTTCTTCCGACTCGTACAGCTCGCGGCCTCTTTGACTCCATTATTTTTATTTTGGTAGATGGACTATCTTCAGTATTTCTAATTCCTTATGGCCATTTGTTCCTTTCAAACCGCTACTATTGTGCTAGGGGAGTTATTGATGCGTTAATTAAAAAATGAGACAATTTCTTCTTAATTTAAATATATTTTTTTCAGTCACGATGTGAATATACTTAAAAAAATACAATGTAATCAATATATTTATATATATATATATATATATATATATATATATATATATATATATATATATATATTGTGAGTAGCAAAATATTAATTGTTTTATTCTGATTTTATATAAATATAAAAATATAACATAATTTTAATATATAATATGGCATGTAGTCTTATACAAAATATTATTGTACATATGTTCTATTATCACAACAATAAGATATTAACGTTCGAAATGGAACAAAAAGAAGTCGCACAAAGTACTGCAATTATCCCGATATATGAGTAGACTTTTATAAGTTAGTAATTTTGCGGGATTACTGGGATCGGGATCGATCCGATTGCGGAACTTCCTGTGCCTGCGCGCCTTTATATATATATATATATATATATATATATATATATATATATACAGGGTGAGAGAAAGAGGAGCCTCGCCCGCACTCACTAAGGAAGATAAATTAAAAAATATAATTACAATGCGTAGCCCATAATTCTCGCGGGGACCAGGCCGCGGAACAAGGAGAAAGGAAGGCAGTCTGAGGGGGGTGGGGTGCGTTTTGGAATAAGAATGGGAGGTCTCCGGAGGGTGTGAGAGTCCCCTCGGGCAATATAAACACGGCCCGAGCTCTTCTGGGGTACGAAAATACCCCATTCCGTCGTTCTTCCAACCAAGCCAGCCCAAGTCGCGGATGCGGCATTCTCCCGATTCGATACATCTATCTATGTGCACAGGCACCCCCTTCTGCGTTTATTCTTTTTTTTTTTTTTGCTGAGCTTCTACTGCCCGTCTTTTTAATTTTTTCCTCTTAAGGGGTAGTCGTCGGTTATGAGCGGGGTGAAATTCGCGCACGAAAACTTTTTGCAACCCTCTGTGCGCCACTCCACCATCTCACTTCGCCGGAACGAGGCGTATCAATTATTTTTTCCTTTACGAATCATTAATTCAAGCTCTTCACGTTAGATTTGACACGTTAATTAGATGCTTTTAAATATTCATGATGCTATGTATACAGTGTTTGTGTGAGGTATGGAATTTTGCTAAGCCTACTTTTGTATATTTAATGTTATAATAAGGGATGATTTTTGCTAATATATTAAACCATGTTGATTTTTTTTCGATATGGTTTTAAGTTCGGATCAGATTTACATAAACGATCTCTGTTTAATTGATTAAAAATAGTATATCACGTATATATCTTCATAATATATTATTATCACAATAATATCACAACCCTATCACTATAAATCTCCCATTCAAAGTTCTTAAATTGTTTTCAAAAATACAAATCAATAATATGACATTTCACTTATATTTATTTTTAACGAAATAATTTCGAATTTTTATATTTTATAAGTAGTTTTTAAATACGAAATTTTATATTATAAATTGAAATTGAATATAAGATTGATATTCTTAGATTTGAATTCTAATAATTATAAAATATTAAATGAGATTTTTAACTATTAGACTTTTGTAGAATTTTCTTTGACACTACTTCCTTTTTGAATATCACTATAAAATTTATAATTTTTGAAATTGATTTTTATATCCTTTATATTATTTAAAAAAATACAATGAAAATATTTTTGGCAAATAATTTGTAATAAAATTATTTATTGAATTCTATATATATATATATATATATATATATATATATATATATATATATATATATATATATATATATATATATTTAAATTACATTAAAAACAAAATTTATAATATTCTATGTATATGTAGAAATATTTTGTTGAAAATGTTAGTATTATAGTTTCAACACTATTTTTATCCCTAAAATACGTATACGTAAAAAACGCTACGAAAATGTAGCATCTAAATCTGGGTTCATTGATAGACTACGGTTTTGCGAAAGGTCCATGCGTTCCCTTGAATATATAAAACTACTCAATCGTATTCCTAACACGTTAACGTCCACTCTATATGGTATCTTGAAATTCGATAGAATAATATATATATATATATATATATATATATATATATATATATATATATGTGTGTGTGTGTGTGTGTGTGTGTGTGTGTGTGTATTATTAATTTGCATAATTGAAATTTTAGGAATGCGCAAAATATCGCTTTCGCAAAAATTGACGAAATATTTTCGAATTTTCTCGTTATTTGCAACCGAAGGGACGAATTTTTCTCTCCCCCTTATAAATGCAAAGTGTCGCAGCTATACGAATTTGATCGTTTGCAAGACAAATTAACCTTTTAGAATGCAAAAATTAAACGACTTTATCGTTCGTTCGTCGCATTTTGTTGGGTCGTTTGTATTAAGTTAATTCGAAAAATTTTGCCAATTTGTTTATATTATTAGATCGTAGCGGTGGCGATTTTAAATAACAATAACGATATAATTTTAAAAGGGGTTACGAATATATTTCATATTTTTTTTAATATTTAATTAAAACTATATTGATTAAATTCTTTATTATTTTTTTTTTCACAACAATGTAAATAAATATATAAAGTTTTTTATTTAATATTTCAAATGCATATTTCATATAAAAATAATAAATAAACGATATTTACTATCTGGAATAAATGTTCAACAGCGTCCAACGAGTATAAATCGTTTATGTGTCATACAAACATGCGAGCAGTTCAAAAGCCTTAAGTTGTTAAATCAGTTTTCTTAATTGTTCTATATATTTTATATATAATATAATTTAATTTCACTATTCATAATAATAACGAAATAAATGATACGCGTTAATATTGTACAGCGTAAACAAAAATCCAACATATATAAACCGACAAAAAATTTTGCCGATAACGCTATCGTAGACATATATGCGCGACATATTGCGACGTCGTCCGCGAACGGGTTATACGTACGTCGCAGACGCGCCGGGAGGGGATGGACCGCGCGGTGCGAGGGGGCGAGACGCGTCGCCGCTCGCGGGGTGGGGAAACGTTCGCGGGAGACGGGGGGGCGTCCGTTGACCGTGAAACGCACGTGACTCCGCCACATGTGTGTGTATGTGTGTGACGTCAGTGCGCGCGCCGCGACGCCCATTCACGTGACGTCATACGTGGTGCACTCGGCGGTGAGGGGGCGCGGGGGAGACGGGCGTCGGCAGGGGAGAGCGCGGCGCGCGGGAACCGGGGCGGAGGGGAAGAGCGGCGCGTTCGAGCAACAAGTGACGGTGGCGCCATCGACACACACCCTCCCGCCCCCGCCCCCGCCCCGCCCCGCCGCTCTGGCCGCAACGTACACCGGCCCATTCACGGGGTGGCGCACACGTGCCACACACTCCACACAACTTGCACACACGTGCTCTCTACGACGTTTTGACAACAAACTAGTGCGCCGCATCGCAGATACACCGCACGTTGCGATTTGCAATATATATATATATATATATATATATATATATATATATATATATATATATATATATATCATCATCATCTAGCGTTTTTCTCGCGTAATTGCATGGTACGCTACTCTGCTAATTTTTTTTCCCACTTGTATCGATCCAGAGCATCACTTGATGTGGCATTAACGATTTTTATATCGGCATTAATCCTGTCCAAATGTCGCATTTTTGGACGACCACATGGTCGACTTCCTTCAAAATTTACGAAAACATACGTTGAATTATACGAAACGCGCATTATCATCCGATTATTATATATATATATTTAAAATATAATAATATTAACAATTTGTAAAAAAAAAAAATCAAAATTTCTAATCTCGAATCCAATAGAACTGTTACGTCGCCGACACTATAAACCACAACATATTTAATTACAATATTATATTTAATTCGGATATCGTTAATTATGAATGAATTAATTAAATAATATATACAAATAAAAACGTATTTTGAACTCTTTATATAGTATCAATATATTATATAATATAAACAATAGCAAAATTATAATATTTATGTTGTGATAATATAATATAATTGATATGTTCAAATTACAAATACAATGCACTTGTATTACTTAATTTAGGCAAAATATTTGTCGAATAAAAATCACGCAGAGTTTATAAATTTCGAATATAAAAGCTGTAAAAATATATATAAATTAATTTTCAAAATTTAAAGTAAAACCGATATCATGCGTAAATTAAGGGATGTATAATTTTAAATTTATAAATTTTAAATGAAAATTGAAATTATACGTCAGATCTCCTATTATATATATATAAAGTTATATTTTTTATATAGAATGTATAAAAAAATAAGGTTAACATTAATACGCAACAGTATATATATTATATAATACGAATTTTTGTAATCAACTCCAACTTGTAAAAAATATCTATCTGAAGCCGAAAAAAATTCATTTTCTTATTTATTGCGAAAATAATAGTTGAATTAAATTAAAAGTGTATATATATATTTTTTTTTTCTCTTTTTGAATATACTTATTCACAGTGTATCGCGCCGTACAAAGAGTGAAAAACACTCGCAGCGAAAGAAAAAGAAAAGAAGAAGAAGTAAAAGAAAAAGGCACCGAAAAAAAAAGAAAAAAACAATCCGATTCTTCCCCGGTTATCAAAATAAAAAAGCTCGCTCTTCTTCGTAATCAAGGGGTGTTCGGTGTCTCCGCGAGGGTTGGAGGAGCAAAACGAACACCCTTCTTTAAACTCGTATAAAAAAAATGGAGCACATAAAAATGCATGAGGATAACTCGCGAATACAACACGGCAGAGAAAGGGGTGAAAAAGTAGAAATCTCCTAAGGGACGAAACGCGGGCTGTTTTGGGCGGAGGTAAGGGCGGAAAGAAAGAAAGAGCGGTGTATATGTGTGTGTGTGTGTGTTTTTTCTTTTTTTTTCCACTTCGAAGGGATGGCGAAATGAGTGGAAGGAAGCGTGGAAGGAAGGAAGGAGCATATCTGATATTCGCGGCGGCTTTTTTATGCGCGATATGACTGCGCGAATGAAAGGGATACTGAGTGTACTAAGAGTAGAAGAAAAAATAGAAATGTATATATATATATATATATATATACTACGTTTATACATAAATATATGAACGAAGAAAAAGAAGAAGAAAAAAAAGAAACAGTGAATGTGGACTCCGCTGGGGTCGAAAGGGTGGCAAATTTTACCAACGGTTTGGGGTGATGAAGAAGAGGTTGATTTCTCTTCTTGCCTCGAACCTCTTCCTGAGCGGCAGTAATTTTCTTTGTTATAATTATTGTTTTCGGATTAGACGCAGCGAGGAAAACGAGGAATTTCCACTCTTTTTTTCCTTTCCATCTCTCTCTCTCTTTTTCTGGCTCGTTCGTGAAAATTCCTCTTCCGTATTCAAATGTAAATAAGGTCAAGCGATTAAAGCCTTTGTTCTATTTCCGGGTACGTAAGATCAAAAAAAAAATGTTTTATATAGATTTTCGTTATTGCGCAAAGAATATATCATATAATTATTTTAAATTTAATTTCGAAATCTGATTTTCAATTTCTTTAAAAATTTCTACATTATTAAATTTAGCAATACAGAGTTGATATTTGTAACAATACTAAAAAATTTGATATTTTTTTAAAAAACACATTTATTATGAAAAAAAAATGTACCGTGAGCATTACATATTATTGTTTGACCTCCTCCATATATTATTCATCGTCGAAAAACTATCGTATTTATGAAAGTGTCATTGAAAGCAAGAACAAAGGGTTAAACACGCCATTTTTCACCCCATTACGCTTTCATCTCAATTCGAAAAACTACCACCGGCACGAAGCGTCGTATGTCACCGAATATTTAATATGTAAAAAAAAGTATGCAAAAACGCTTTAAATATTTTAAAATAAAGAAAAATAATTTCGATTATTGTCTTGCGTTTTAAAATTTACAATACGTCTTTTTTAAGGTTATCTTCATAAATATATATTATTTTTCATAGATAATTAAATATGTAAATATTTCATATATCGATTAATTGTTTAAATAACGATCGTTTATAATTGAAAGTCTTATATGATCATTTGAAGCTAGGAATGTTGATTATCAGTAATCAAAAATTAATTATAAGGACCACTTTTAATTTACAATGTAAAATTTGAAAATTTAAAATCTCCTTAAAATAAAAACAATTATTAAGAAATTTTTTCTTTGTGTTTTACTAGTTTATTTGTGTATATTTGGTTAAAAAATGGAAAATATATTTTTTGAATAAATTAATAATTATTAAAATTTGTTAAAACCTCTATATTTTTTTTTCATTTTATAGATGTAAAAATATTATATTAATTGTATTTAAGAAAATAAAAAAGATTTATTTTCTAAAATGGATAAAAATCTTCTTTGAAATGTCGTAAAATAAATAAAAGAAGAAAGTGAATTAATAATTTCAATTTCAATTTAACAACTTCGTGTAAAATCTATTTATTAAATTTAAATATTTAGTTAAGTTAGATATTACGAAATTTTACTCGTTTATAATAGTAAAATAATTACAATTTTATTTTAAATTCGATTTGTTAAAAAAATATGTGCGTTATCACAAAATTATCGCATACATTATTAAAATTTTTCAATTTAACATGATATATCATATTTAAAGATGAATTCAATTTATATAATTTTATTTTAATATATAATATATAATTTTAAACGACACTTTAAAAGTTGTAATATCTGGATAAAGGGCTAAACCTTGGGTAAAAAAAATCGAGATCGAAAAATATTGCGAATCAGTCGACTATAAATAATTATCGTACTTACAAACTTTAAATGTCAAATTTAATCGGAAGGGATGATGACAAGGGGGGGGGGGCGGGATTGAGGAAAAGGGATGAGTGGGATGAGGAGGACGAAATAATAAAATCAAAGGTGATCCTGTGAAATTTTCTACGAGTTCCGCGATCGTATTTCGGTGGCGCGGGAACATAGCGGAAAGAAAGCTTTTGCTTTTGAAGCTCGTTAAAAAATGTTCATTCTTTCACGAGTTTCACAAGAATTGGGAAAAAAAAGTCTTTTTTTTTCCACTCTCGAAAATATGGAGTTTCGCCGGTGAACTTGTGCGTAATTAATACGCTTAACTTTTAATTCGTGTATGAGGTGGAAAATAGGCGAACGAATGAGCGCTTTCCAGGAAAAGAATCTTCATGCGTAATTCTATGCGTGCAAAATAAAAGAAATTATGGAAAGGAAACGCTTTGAGCTAAGAATTAAAAAGGAAAATTGTACGATATACGTGGTCGTACTGACAATTCATGCTAGTCACAGGGTGTACGTGCATAATTTTTATTATTATTTCATCAAAAAAATAAATATATAAATAATAAAAATTAGGAACCGTTTTAATCTGCCCCCCTCCTCGCCGCAGTGAATTTATCGTTTGTTTTATTTTCGGCGTATTTTTTTTTTCTTTTTTTTTTGAAAAGTTTGTTTGTTTTCGAAGCTGGCTCCTGGCAATCTTTTCTTCTTCGATTCTCCCAATTAGCTTCTCAAAGTAATTTCTTACATCACTACCCCCACGTCGGAGAATCTTTCTAGAATGGGGTGTCTTTTCTTCCCCGTCGTTCTTTTTGGTTTCCCCGCGCGTTGCATGAAAAAATAAGCAGGTTTGCGTATTCTTTACCTCCAACCCCTGCCTTTTGAGTAACGCGTTCTCGCTCTTCTTAGGGTTAGACTAAGGTGTGGGGTGGTCGCTTTGGAACCGTGGGGTGGTTTTTCCTTCTAAGAGTTTTTTTTTTTTTTTGCTGGCCTGGATGGGGTGAGCTAGACGTTGGTATGCGGAATTTTAAAATTTAAAGAGAGTAATCCTCGCCCCGGTGAGGGGGACGGGTGTATAATTGCTGTAAAGCGAGCGAGAGGGACGGTCGAGTTTTCAAACCCCACCCCGGTCCTGGCCTCGAATGCTCTCGCTTTCGAGGGTTTCTCGTCGGTGGTGGCCTGTCCCGGGCTCGAGTTTTTTGGGGGTCGATGTGGGCGGTTGGGCGATGAACGAGCACGTAAAAAAATGAGCGGAGGCAATTTTTTGAAACGACTTCCATTAGTGCGACGCCCGGCATTGTTTAGCAGGCCCGGCCAAATTAATTTAGCGTTCTCTCCCCGGGCTGAATCCTGAACCTTAGGGGTTGTCCGTGCTGTGCCCACACTGCAACACTAACCCTATCGCTTCGTTTTTTCACTTTGTATATAAAGATTTTTGTTATAAAACACGATATTTATGACATGGTGGTATATTAATAATTTACATTAATCATAAAATATATTTAGAAAAGAATAAATTATTTAACCCTGTCCTGACCATTGATACCATTTGGAATTATGTTTTTTTGTAGACAGCTAAAACAATTTATGCAGTATTAGATCAAAATGATATTTATTTACGTCAATAAAGAAGATCATTTTAAAGTGATTTTTTATATACGGAGTCCTACTAGTTCATTATTTATATCGCTTCAAGTTTGTTGTGTTTGAATTTTGGGCGCCATATTTTATTATAGCGAAGTATGCTTCAATTATAATTATTACTAATATTTATATATAAATCAGAGATCTGTTTTTATATAATAGTTTGAATCTTGTTGGTAAAAATATAATAACATATTTAAAAATATAATCTATCCATATTCATATTTTCTGTGACACATACTGATATTTCCATTTGGCATCACATCTATATATTTTTATGTATAGCAAAAAAAATATGAAAACTATTTTTGAAACTCTTTATGTACCTAAAAAGATATTTTTAATTTTCTAATCCATAAATTTAATTCGGCCAGGAAAGGGTTAATATTAAAAAAAATACATCAACCGAAAATATTTTAAAAACGTTTTATACGAATAGTAAATAATAATTTTCGAATGTTAAAGAGTTGAAATATTGGGGATATAAAAACGTGTGGGGTATGAATATCACCCCTGACCGATTGTAGACTAAAAACTGCTGCTCACCCCGAGGCTCTATTTCCACATGGGGATGAGATGTCTGGACTCGACAGCTAAACTAAGATAGCAATCTCACTTTTAAAGGAAATTCAACACATAAATGCATATATTATTTCATATTCTAATCGGAAATATTATTTTTATATAACGAATTAAATTTTTGAAATGTTAATATAAAATTAATATTTTTTAACTAGTAATAATAGGTACGATTATATTGTTTTATATATATATATATACTTTGAATTATTATATATCAATAGAACCTTTTTCAAATATTTTCAAATAAAAAGGTTTTTTCCCCTTCGATTATATTTCATAGCAGAAACATTACGATCTGGTACATTATAAATTCTTTTTGTAGTCGTAAAATTTTAAAGGGCGAAAGATATTTTTAATATACATTTTTTTAAGAAAGTTTTAATTCATATACTATTAAATTTTCAATAATACGTATATACCATATATATATCATATATATATATATATATATATATATATATATATATATATATATATATATATACCATATATATATATATATATATATATATATAGATATATATATATATATATATATATATATATATATATATATATATATATATATATATATAATATGATAAATATTTAATCAATATAAAAATATGAGCTGTGTTTAAGTATTATTATTTTTTGTGTATATGCGTTTATAATAATATGTAAAAAATATTGTATTTTACGGCGTAGAATGAAGGATTCGATTTCATAGAGAAAACTGTCGACGATTTACCGCCAAACAGATTCGATGCGGAAATTTTTTCCATTTTTTTTCAAAAAAAAAAAAAAATAAGAAAAAACTGTGAGAAATCAAAGGAAAATCGCCTTTCAACAAGTTCAACTTTTTTTTCGCCCTTTGTAAATTGAATAATCAACATGTACCACTGCCCGAGGGTCTTCGGAAGTCTAGAAAAACACGACCTCACTTTGTTTGCATATGTGGAAGAGGCGATTTTTTTTTTTTGATTTTCGGATATGAACGCCGAAATAATTTATTAAACGATTTTATAAATTGAAAATTTAAGCTTTGTTTTTTTATTGTTGAAAAAAAAATTGTAAATTATACGCCGATCATGAAATAGATTTGTTTATATAATATATAGTTAGTCATATACTTTATATACATATTTATATAGGAGAATGTGATTAAGTCTATATTCAGCTCAAAATTTATAGAGGGTGAAAATAAAATTTTATTATCGAAACGATACATTTTTACGTATAATTATGTTTAAAAGTATATAAATAAATAATTAACTAACGATATGAAAGCTAAATTTACAAAAAAAAAAAATCTGACATATTATACAAACAATATAAATAAATATGTAAATTTTAAATATTATAAATATTACATCGTTAATTAATTATTTATCGAAATTATTTCAACAATTGCGTCTTTACTTATACTTATCTTATTTTTTTTGTCCTCCGTGTAGATATTTCTTTTTCGAAATATATTTAAAAGCTTCTTAAAAATATATTTAAAAACTTTCTATAAGGAAAGTTTCTTTATTCGATCCGCACTTTTTCGAGTTTTTTTTTCTTGTTTTTTTTTTATAATTCTCTTCCACTCTTTAGTTCCCTGTTTAATTCGCAAAGTTATTTCTTTGACTACTGAAATTTAATATTGAAATTAACAAAAATTCAGGCATTAACATTTTACACACATTTAATCTCTATATAGTCATATAAAGAGCGTAATAAATACGTATAATGAATTAATTCGTTTAATTTTTTTTTTAGATGTAATTAAATTTAGTATTATAACACTCTCGAATTTCGGTCCTTCTAAAGATATGTTTTCTTTGAAAATATATTCAATTTTTTTTTAAATTTAAGTATATATATTTTATTACATTTTCATAACATATTTTATATAAATTAATATATTTTCAATTATACTTTTTAAATTTTAATATACTATAATTTTTAAAGATGTCCGCTAATTTATATTAGGTTAGTATTATAATATTTATGTATTTATTGTTAATTGAAAAAAAATGGTTATTAGGGTAGAATTGGAGCATTAAACAATTTTTTTACTTTTATATTAAGTAAAATAATAGATATTTGTGATATTAAGTTAGGTTAGCTTGATAATGTTCGTTAAGATATGTTAGAATGAGTTCAAATGCTCATTATATGGAAAATAAAATTGATTATTGCCGAAGTAAGTTTTTAGTACAAAAAAAGTTATACTTTTTTATATTAATTGAAATAAAAATTATGTTAGTCGGGTTAGATTAGGTTAGATTAATATTACCTAAACGACACCCTACTCGCATAAAATTTATCTAAAATTAAAAAAACAATTACATTGTTCTATTTTATGTATGACAAGCGTGAAAAAAAAAATAAACACACACATACCGCATCATTTTTGTCACAATTTAGAACATAATGTCGTATAAAAGGACGATAAATCAACGAAAAAAGACGATATTGAATTTGAAAAAAAAAATATATGTGGGGAAAAGTGCAATTGCTTATTCACCGCAAAAGTGCGATGCAATTTTTCACGCACTGGAAACACGTGTTGTTTACACGCTGAAGTTTTTTTTTTTCAGCACGTGTCGCTATTCGGACGTATAAGAAAAATTGACTTTGATCGTTTTAACACACACACATATATATATGTATATTAGTAATTTGACTTTAAATGTCGGTTGGATAGTATAAAATGATGAATATTTAATGATAGTTAATGTGATATATTTATAAATATAATGTGTAATTTTTAGTTTAATAAATATAGTCAATTAATATATTTTTGAAAGTAACTATTATTCGTTTAAATCGTTAATAATGGCTTTAATTTTTTTTTCAGAATTTTTTTGTTACTATATTTTCAATTAATATTAGATATTATTAAACTGATATTTCGGACTTGTATTAAGAATTTAATATTAATTACTGCGTAATTTTTAATGTAGATTATTATTAATAAAAAATATTTTTCTATAATTTATATATATATATATATATATATATATATATATAAATCAATAAATGATTTAAAATAATTTCATCAAGTTGTAAATTATTTAACCTTGGTATTTTGTGACAAGTTTTAAAGTCTTAATCAATATTTTTATATAATCTACAAATAACCTTCAAATATTTATTTCTAAAAATAAAGTAAATATATATATTTTTATAATATCTTAAGATTTAAATCTAGAATTAACTTTATAACAAATTTAAATACATATTTGATTAATAAATAATTAAATAGATTGTATTATTGATGAAAGAATATTTAAATACGAATATAGAAAATTTCATACATTATAATAAAAAAAATATTATTATACATATTTTTTCAACCCCATTTGTGACTAAGTTCGATTTCATAATATTAACAGTAGAAAAAAAATATTTAGAAAAACACCCGTCCGGTAAAATTTAGTAACGGATTATACGAACGTATATATAAATAAATATATATATATATACTATATATATAAAAAAACGACCGTGACTCGTATTCGTGTCGGCTAAGAAAAAAAAATCACCTGCCCCTCGTGAGGGTGGATTTCGTTCATCGATCAAATCGCATTTAACAAACCGATGATATTTTTTTTTTCAACTCACTTCGGCATAACATAACATATGAACGATGCATCCGGAATCGATTGGTTTAATAACCTCGCCAAGGGTGGTTTCGGTGGTCGATTTTTGTGTGGGGGCGGTGGTTTTTTTTCCTTCTCTCCACTCTCTCCTTAAGTTATCCAACCCTTACGAAAACATACCCTCGCGAGCGTTCGTGTAACCTTCTACCCCCGCGTTCATGAGGCTGACGCATAAAAAATTAATTACTAGACGATTATATATTTTAATAAATATATATAAATATATATATATATATATATATATATATATATATATATATTCTTTATTTATCGATTAATTATAATGAAATTTTATAGTTTAAAATGTACATCTGCTTATTCAGATTTAATTATATATATTAACCCTTTTCATTTGAAAATTCATCACTTAGGTTAATACGAAAACTCAATGACTATTTATATGAATTTTATTATAACGATTTCTCATTCACTTTCTATATAATATTATGAAACGTAAAATGACACTTTTTTAAGTAGTAATAAAATTTTATTATGTTAAATTAATCCACAACCACATTATGTTAAATTAATCCGTAACCACAAACCGACGTATAAAATTATTTTCGGAATTGAAACTATAAAACTTTTTTGATTTAAACTTGAAATTCTTACTAAAACGATTAGTAAAGTTAAAATTTTTAATCTTAAACATGAAATGATAAAATAATTGTGTAGATCAGTATACCTTAATATACCGTTTTTATAAAAATCTAAAATGGTGGCGAAAACTGTTTTTTTCGCAGATTTAAAATGTTTTTCTAAAAACCAATTAAAAAAAACCACTAAACAACATAAGTATATAAAATGTTAAAATATAAATGCATAAATATAATATATTGTTTCAACTTTATTTACTGATATAATTAAAATGACATTCGTAAGAACTTCTAATCATAATCTAATTAATTAATTAATATTAATTACATTTGAATATAAATATAATATTACACAAAAAAATAACGTCGACAATTTTTGAAATTTTAATATCCATACAATAAAAAAAATATTAGAACAACATTAAAAATGTGATAATATTAATATTTACTATATCAATTTGTAATAATTATGTTCATTATTTTGATATATTAAAAAAATTGTAAAAAAAAATGAAATAATTAGTACTTACAAATCGACCGTATACTCTGATCGCAATTAACGGGTTAGGCCTGTATAACGCAGTCCGCTGCGCCTTACACTGTTGCCATAGAGACTACTCATCCTTGAGGGGGGTAGCGAAAAAAAAATACAAGCGAGGGTGGAAAAAAACGTCGGGGGTGACTCAATAAGTACATAAATACTTTGGCCGTGGAACTGGCTCGATCAATATTAACTCTTTTTTTTTTTACTCTCGGTCGCTTTCGGGTCGGGGTTAGCGCCCCGTCGTAATTACGGGGTCGCGAATCGAAAAACGAAACCTGCACTAAATGCGATTACAAACACACACACACATATATAAGTTTCTTATCAATTATGTACCCCGCGTTCACCTTTCGGACCTCTTATCTTTTGAGAGTCTGAAGAGTGACGAGTACATTCTTTCCGAGATCCTAAGGGGGTTGATGATGATCTTTTTTTTCTTATAACAGGACAATATCAAGATAGTAATTTTATCATGTTATAGATAGTGAAGTATATTATTTTAATACGTTTTCATTATTTTGGGGTAGTTTTAATAATTTTTAACAGATATTCTTAAATCTCATATAATATAATGTAAATAAGTTACATTAAAAAAATATTCTTATTATGATATTAAAATATTATTAATATATTTTATTATGAATTTGTGTTTATTTTTGTTGAAAATCCGACACATCTTATAGTTTTTTTTTATTCTCGATGGAAATGCTACTGAAGAAAACTTCAAACGCTATTGAGTCAGGTTAGGCTTTTTTTCCTCTCTATTTTCAGGTGATTCTTATCTATCTCATTCTATAGGCTTTGTGTTGAATCACTTTTGATACTTTTTATCGTATTCTCTTCTAAACTTTCAAGTATCAATAAATAGATTTTTTTCATTTCAATACAATTAAAATTGCGTTCAAATTTATAACACAATATTTTTTTAATATATTTTTTTGACAGCATAGATAAATTATATATATATATATATAAAGAGTTAAATATATATGAAAAAAAAATGTTATCGGCATGTTGTATATACGACACGCGGTGATATTTGATTCCAGCTCGTTATGCATACGAAGCACTCCTCAGAGTGCTTACAAAAAAAATGTATATCTCACCCCCAGACCAAAGGGTGTATGTGCATCTATACGTACGTACGATAAAAAGGGGTGAAAAACGTACGAAAGGCACAGAAGATTTGCATTTTTTTCATAAGACGCAGTCAAGTGCAGCATCATCCCCCAGACGGTGGTGCAGCAGCTACAACCCTATCAACCCTTTGCCGATGACTCACAACCCTTTTTATGAAGCGATCCCTACGGTGAAAGGGTTTTTTTTCACCCTTTATGCCGACGTGTACGCGTAATGTACCGAGTTCAACGCACCGTCGAAGTTACGCGTGTCGACCTAAAGGATGAAAAAAAAAACACCCTTTATATAAAAAAAATAATCGATGCATTTCAAAGCGCCACTATAATAAACAAAAAAAACATGAAATTATATTGCTTTAATTTTAAGTGCAGTTTAAAAATTTTAATTTATCGACAATATATAATTCAATAATTAATTCGGTGATTCTTTGAATATTCTTTTTATATTTAAAATTATTTTTAATATATGAAAAATTATGAAAATGTCACGAATATTTAAAATGATCAGAATATTAAATAAATAAGTTTATATATCACATATTATATAATTTACTTCATGTTCAATTTTCATATTTTATAGAAAAAAAATATATTTCTACCTACAGGAAAAAAAACAAGAAATCTATTGCTTTAATTTTGGGTGTAGTTTTAAAATTTTAATTTATTAGATATATAAATTTATAATTAATTCCGCAATTTTAATGATTATATACTTATATTTATTTACATATTCTGAATATTAAAAAAAAACAATATAAAAATGAAATAATTATTTACAACGATCAGAATATTAAATAAATAAGTTTATATATTAAACATTATTTAATTTTCTTCATATAATCGTCGATTAAATTTTCATATTATATGGAATAATTTTGTATTTCTTATTGGATTCTAATATTACTCTAATTCATCATAAACAGATTTAAATATTACGTAACTAAAAAAAATCCAGTCATCTGAGAACATCACGTAATCTATGTATAAACAAGTGAAAAAGAACGTTACCACCTAAAATATTATTTTGCAACTAAAAACGTATATTAAAAAAATATATAGAAATTTATTTTTAAAATTCAATAACAATAAACTATAAACAATTTTCATATATATTTATCAAACTTATATAGTTTATATTATTTAGTATATTGTCATATATATATATATATATATATATATATATATATATATATATATATATATATATATCCATAATTTAATTATGAAAAAAACTATATACATATATTTATAAAATAAACAAACACGAATAGATTTAATAAAATGAAAATAAAAATGTCTGTAAATTTTTATTTTGACCGTAATTAATAATTAATTTTTCTTTGGCACGGAATTTTGCGATAGTTTCTTCACTAGTTTTTTTTATATTCCAGTGACCTAGTTTTCTTATGATCAAAAAAAAAAAAAATATATATATATATATATATATATATAGGACAATAATGTGCGCGTCAACCCCAGCACGGGTTTTAATAACCCCAGCCCTTTTTTTATGCAATAATAACCCTACGCTTTTTATTGTATAAAAAAATGATGCGCGCGCGCGTTTTTTTTTATATAAAAATATACAGTGGTGTGTCATATTTTTTATTATTATTATTATTTAAATTATTTATTAATTAAGTCAAAAAAAAAATATATAGATCGAATGTCGAATATATAATTTCAAGATTTTAATTTATAATTTACATATACATATATATAAAAGTTAATTAATATTTAATTATCACAAATATTAACATTTTCCGATCTCTTTTTAGTTATAGTGATAATTCACTTTAATTATTTTTGGTTTTGTTTGAATGATAACCAAGTAAAGTATCAATGCAA
Organism: Leptonema lineaticorne; assembly: GCA_024500535.1. Classification (NCBI taxonomy): domain Eukaryota; kingdom Metazoa; phylum Arthropoda; class Insecta; order Trichoptera; family Hydropsychidae; genus Leptonema; species Leptonema lineaticorne. The sequence continues at coordinate 5,641,353 of JANIJI010000030.1, read as the reverse complement.
CAAAGTTATTTTCGACTCACAGTTTTCCTGGAAAAAATACCGAAATAGTTTCCTGTCGTTTTTTTTTTTGTGGGAATGAGAATTCTGATGAGATTTTTCTTTTTTTAACTGAACTATGTTCGTTTTGTGGCGACGAAAGTTTGCCATTCGTTCATCGCTTTGTCTATAATTTGAACTTGTTATAACGCATTTTATTTATTAACATTTATTTTTGTTTCATCCAAGTGTATAAGTACATTAAACAACGTTACCGCAGTAATGTTAACAATATAATTATAAAATACCAATAAATATCTAAATTTTAAATATGATATAATAAAATTAACCATTTGTACTTGAGAGGTATCATTTGATTAACGCTTGGATAAATAAGTATTGAAGTTTTATATTTTTTTAATTCATACTTTCATACAATTTTGACAGAAGGATTATTAAAGTTAAATTTTGTAATTTTTGTTAACACGGAACGATAAAACGATTGTGTAGATCAGTATACTGTTTAAAGAAAATTTTTGAAATGGTACCGAAAACTATATATTTTTGGATTTAGAAATTTTGATTCAGGAAATGTTAAAAAAATATAAAAAAGATTTATACATTAATTTATATGCATAATAATTTTGAATGTATCGAGTGCAAAACGGGTCGATCAGTAAACAAATCATATATTTTAAATATATATCGGCGCCGTCGACAATCAGTCGTACATTACAAACGATCAAAAGTACACCATTTAATCCGTCGCGTACCGTCACTGTGCGTTTTGATCCTAGTGTGTTTTTTAAAGACTATGATGGCCCGGTGTTTAAGATGAGTTGAGAGTAACGGCCTGGGCCACCTGACGCGTGCCTAACTGTGCCAGTTTCTGCACTCTATGTGAATCACATTTCACCATTTTTTATTATATACATATATATATATATATATATATATATATATATATATATATATATTCATCGTCCCTTATTTTTAACCTTCGAAGCCTTTATCCATCATCCTTCACGTAGAGCAAATTAATTCGGCGTATTTTTTTCTTCAATGATCGTACAGAAAAAAAATATATACGACCTCCTGCGACAGACCTTCCGCGTAAATAAATAAATCGATTTATTTTCTTTATGCAATTTTATCGAATTTTCCTAAGTGAATTCTATTTTATTTATAATATTTATTATATTTTTTATAGAAATATTTCCACGTTAATTTTATATAAAACCGCAGTTAGTAAAATAATAACAATAATAATAATAATAATAATAATAATGAAAATAACTCGCGAAATTAACTGTCATTCCGAGTTGTCAACGACAGTGCGGATCAAGCGGCTCCAAATTAATTTCGTTGACTCCTTAACGCTTTTCGATTTTACAGAATTTTCATTTTATTTTTAATTATAATATTTTCTTCTATTTTTTTTTTTTGTGTAATCGTGTATTTTTTTTCGCGTAAATTTTTCAATGCGCGATTTAATTATAATCGACCGAAACTTAGAAAAGGCGATTTGATAAATTTGTCATTTGCAGCAATACAAATGACACATATTGGTTTAATAAAAATATTACGGATTGCAGTTTACTTCACAATATATATATATATATATATATATATATATATATATATATATATATATATATATATATATTAATCTTTATAGAACTAAACCTTTTTTTTTTATTTTTTGATACAGATCTATTTTTTAATACATAATTCTTTTAGAATAGTTCTGTTAATTGATAAGATTAGAATAATATATTTTTTGATATATTTCAAATTTTAATTTTAATATATGGAAAGTAATACTAAGTTCACTATAATACTATATAGTAAAATAGATGTAAAGTTGATTACTTGACTTTTAAATATCTATGTCCCAAATCTTAAAAAAATCGTTAACCTATGAAATTTTTAGGTTATATATATATTTTTTAATTTTAATAATTTTATATTTAAAAGTAAGCAGATATATTTTTTCTATACTATATTAATTTGTTAAAGTATCTATATTATCGATATTTTAAAGGGATTCATCGTTCTTATGTCAATTATGCACGCGTCATTCCGATTCAAATAATAATTCACACACACACATGCACAAACACATTCAAATAGAAACCTTGCACACAAATTCGTCAATATTTAAGATTCACGAAACATTCTATAAGAGTGCTCTCGACCAAAAAAAAAAAAAATCCAATGAATCCGTGACAAATGGCGGATTCGATACAAGGAATCGATCGCGTCAATGAAAAAAAGATTCTCGAATAAAATAACATTCGACACAACAACAACAACAATTCTCATAATAATAATAAAACCTGGATAAAGAAAAGCGAACGAGAGTGAAAAAAAAATATTTTGTAGAAATTCAAGATTTTTCTTCCAAAAAAAAAGAAATAGAAGGAAAAAAAAGGATATATCATTGTGTTAAGTGCACGAGATTTCGAATGCATGCTCAAGGATAAATAAGGATGTGTACGGCAAGGAGGCTTTTGCACGTGCAACACGTGTCAGGTAACGGGTCGATTGTGGGGCATCCGAGCGCGACGAGTGCAATTTGCAACTCGATTGTCCCCGTTTTTTTCACGAAAAATGGCTATTTCAGTATGTATATATATATATATATATATATATATATATATATATATATATATATATATAAATATATATATATATATATATATGATGATTTTTTTCTAGATATAAAATTGTGTCATAATTTTATATATCTACATAATAATTTTATAATAAAATATATTGAAATTATTGGAAAATATCAATTAATTTAGACTAATGATGGATAATGGTTTTGCTCGAGAAGGTCAATTTTCAGTTCGCATGAAACAAAAGTGTGTAAAAGAGGAAAAATCATAAAAAGATTTCGACGTTTAAATTCAATTAATTTAATCATAGAAATATTGACTTTAAAAAAAAACTTACCTTCATAAGACAATAAAAGGTTTTAATAGAATATATTAGTCGTTTATTTTTAAAGTGAATAAAAGTTGAATATTTCATTAATTTTATAACTTAAAAGTGTATATATTAATTTTTATTCCAAAAAAAAAAACATTATTTTCCTTTTGGACTTGTGTTTTATTAAAAACTAAGAAGTGTCATTTCGTTGATTTGTTGAATTCAGGCTATATAAAACCATATTATTTCTTAAATAATGTTAATTATATTAATTAGGATAATAGATATGAAACTATTAGAAATCTAAAAACATTATTCGATCGTATCGTTTGTAACCCATATTTTTAAATTTAACCAAACGTAAACCCTTCATTATCTCATATACTATACATTAGTATATGAGTTTTTAGTTCTGATCTATAAAAAAAAGAGTGTAAATTATATTGCAGATATAAAAAATATAATATCCAGAAATGATTCAAGCATTTTTAAACAAATTATCGATCGCGATGATATTTTCACAAATGAAAATTTAAAATTCAAGTCATCATTTCTCATTGAAAACTCTAAATGGTTATATAATATTACATTTGAATGAAAATCGTTTTCTTTTCATTTTTTTTAACGATTACATCTAAATACACGGTGAAAAAGCATCCCTCATCCGGCAAATTAAATCTTGTACTCGCCGGCATTTTCACTTATCCTTCTACTGTATATAGCGTTTTATACGTGTTGTTAGTTATGCCGTTACGCGGTTAACTCGTTTTATTTTTTTTTTCATTCTTACACACAAAATTAAAAATGTACTCTTTGTGCTTTCGCCACCTCGTATTTTTTTATTATTATTTTCACATTTTTTTTTCTAGAACAATTTTTAAAGTATTAAAAAAAAATAAAAAAAAAGTCTTTGTTCGCTAGCGTAAAACGATAAAGAGAGCGGTTGAAGGAAAAAAAGGTTGAATTTCTCTTATATATATATATATTATATATACATAAATAATAAATAAGAGTAAGAGAATCCCAAAAAACCCGTTATTAGGTTAAAAAACGCTTTTCGTATGAAAAAATTCACCCCGTCAGATGTGTTTACGACTACATATATTTATATAGAAATATATATACTGTATATGGATATGAAATATGAGTGTATTGTCGGTAACCATCTGGGTTATCGACGGTCTACTTATTTTCATTTTGTTATAACACTGTAAATGTTTGATTTATTTCATTATTAAACTATTTTTTTTATTTATTTATTATCCTCTTCAATATAAATATAATAATTCGATAATGGCGTTTTACTTTCGGAACGGATCGTTAACTCTTTTCTGTCGCCGTTTTTCCCTTGTAAACGGAAAAGTTTAAGTTAATTATTTATATATTAGAGAATATTGAAAGCGTTGACTGTCAAAATTTTCGAATCATCATTAAACTTGATTAAAGATAAAGAGAAGTTTACATAAAAAAAATATATGTTTTAATTTTATTTACATTACAATAATATTTTTTTGTTAAAAAATATATCACGATTAAATTATACAATAGATATTTATATATTATCATTATAAATCAGCAATATTCACAGAATAATCAGATTTTTTAATTCCAATCTTTATATTAAAAATAATTGCTGATTCATTTTTAATTTATTATAAATTAATTCACTAAAATAAAAGAAGAATTAAATATTTATTTATTAGATATATAATAATCTAATTTAATATTTTACAATTTTAAATAAGTAACACTTTTAGCATAACTAAATATTCAAAATATTGCTCTTATATAATATAATAGATTTTATGAATAAAAATCCAACATCATCTTCCAAAAAATTTTAAATTATCTCCCAACTGCACATAATAAAAATCATTTAACTAACAAAAAAAAATAACTTTTGATAGAAAATTGTCATTTTATAGATATTTTCATTCAAATTAAGTATATAAAAAAAATACAAAATCACATACCTCACAATAAGCAGAAAACTTTTATATTTACCACTTACTTTTTTTAGGGTATTCGTATATAGAAAGCTAAAAAGGACGAAGGGTAACCGGATAGATAACGCATACATAATCGCAAACTTTTTAGAACTTTAAATGACATTGTTTCATACCTTAAAAATTTGAATAATTTTTAAATATATAATATTAAACGCTTTATATATACTTTTTTTTCCACTCTTATAATTTATGATGAATTATAATAACAAACAGCGCGTGTTGCTTTCGCTCGGTTGCCTTTTAAAAATCCGTTTAAATTCCACACGTGTAAATGCGCACTTACTAAGAAAAAAAAACTGTTTTTTTTTCCTTAATTTTTCGTCAAAAATCGTAAAGGAAGGTTTTGCATCGAATAAGGGATATTTTTTTTTTTTGTTTAATACTCACCCCGTTTATTTGTGCTTTTTGGGAGTAAATTTGAGCGATTTTTTGGAAACGGCTCGTGTCTTGTCTTTCTTCATAGACAAGGGGTGTTATGAGGTACTTGTTCTCCATGTGTCTCCACGGTTTTTTTATATTTTTTTTTTCATCCTTTTGCACATCCATTTTGCTGCCCTTTTTTAAGGATTTTTTCGGATATTTATGTACTTTTTTTTTTAAACTTCGTTAATACGGTGCACATGCTGCGTTACGCCAGCAGACGTCGATGATATGTAAACTGCACTCTAATGGGAATTTTTACATAATACTCGCATTACAAAGATAAAAAAAATGACAAATAATATATGAATGACATGTAAATATTGATGCATATTTAAAATTTAAAACGACAATAATTTTATTACAATTCATATTAAAAATATTTATTTTTAAATTAATATAACGATGACGTTGTTGAACGTTAGCTTCTTTATATTATTATATTTTGATTTCTTTTTATCGAAATCGAGTCGCCCACTCTACTCTCAACCTTCGGATATTATTTACATTCACAATTACAATCGTATTTTTTGTTCATATTATATTTACATTTCGAGATATAAAAAGTCTTTATATTTATAAATAATTAAAATATTTTTATGAAACACAAATCTATATAAAATTTTCAAGTAGGCAGTAAAATATTCATATTTTTCATTTAAAAAATTCTATATTACATTAAAGTTCTTAAGCCGAGATAGGATCATAAATAAAATTAAGATTTTTTTTCCGTTGAATATTTATATAGATGTACGTTTTGTGGTCACGGAAGTAATTCAATTTAATTGCTTTTTGATACATATTTTTTGACAGAAATGTAATTTAGACGTCAAAAAAAAATTATAAAATGTTGCGAATAATAAATAATGCTCTTTATAATTACGAAGTGGAAGGAAAAGCGCTCGGAAAAGCGCGAATCGATTTAAAAGACTCATTCATTATGTACGAGGATTTTGATTAAAAATTCAAAAGTACATTTGTATTGTATATTTTTATATGTATATATATATATATATATATATATATATATATATATATATATATATATATATTATGAGAAAAAAAGTAATAATGTACAATTTTATAATAAAATCCCATGAACAATATATATATATATATATATATATATATATATATATATATATATATATAATATAAATATAAAGTAATAAAATAAATAATAAAAATCTTGCAAATGCTGATATATTGTAGAATTTTATTACTAAATATATATATATATATATATATATATATATATATATATATATATATATATATATATATATATATATATATGGTATACTGTTTATTTAAAATATACGTTTATTTAATTTTTATTAAAAAAATACTTTTAATAAAATTTATTTATATTGAAAATATTAATTAATACCAATTATTTTTAGGTTATGAAAACAAATTTCGTTTTTTATTTTTAACAAAAAAATATATAAATAAAAGGTTTGAATTACATTAAAAAAATAATGTTATTTAGACACAACCATGCTTTAATGAAAAAATAAATTGTAGTTCTTAATCCTGAAAAAGGATAACGAATTCGCAAAGACTACTGATTATTTACATTAAAAATATTTTTATTTTTTTTAGAATATAAAATAAATTATAAATATAATGATCAAATTAAATATCATTATAAAATCCTTGAATATGACGCCTCTTTTATAACAAAAACATAATTAAAAAAAATATTATGACGAAACTCTTAATAAATGTATTGTTTATATTGTATTTTTCGTTATAAAAACGTTTTAATTCACGTTTCGAACACCCTTATAGATTTTTTTGCCTTAGGCAAATGTACTTTTGGCCATACCTTCTTAGAATCCTGTTAATGATATATGATAAAGATACATAAATAGACCGTTATATTGGATAATTCAATACATTTTTATGATTAAAATGTATTTTTATTAAGAAAAATTTATAAAAACAAGTGAAAATTTAATTATATTCAACTATTGATATAATTTATGAAATTTTATTATTGTAATAGAAACATTTTTTTATAAAAAAAAAAATGTTAATCGAATAAATAATAAATTGTTAATTCATAGTAAAAAAAATATGTAAACATACTGAAATTGCAGTCAGTTCTCGTGATACGACCATTCTCACATACGACGAAAAAATTTCATTATTTTTTTATAATTTTCGCCACACATATATATATATATATATATATATATATATATATATATATATCTATATCAAATATAATCTTTCCAGCTTTTGACGATTTATCTTGCACTTCTACAATCGACTGTTTAGTTAAAAATCGATCATTAGTTATAATAATGCTTATATATATATATATATATATATATATATATATATATATATATATATATATATATATATATATATATATTGTATTTATTTATGTATGTAGTTATTTACTTGACCAACTAAAATAATAATAATTAAAAAATAAAAATCAGAAATAAAAGGCATTATATTATATTATTTATTTTTGTATGAAATTCGTCTTACTTAAATCGAACTTCGTCGTAAGTCGAAAACTGTCTATACGTATATTTTATATAAAAAAATGTTTTTCATGCTATATCAAATATATGTTATATGCTTTCAGCACATTACACGTGACATATTCGGCCTGAAAGGGTTGAATGGATATACATTTTCATCAGCCCCTAGGCGATCGACTTCGCAATTAATATTCGCGATTAATTTCCACCATCGACCATTTTCCATCGCCATCACCGCCATTATCGCAATTCGAAATAGGTCACGCGTTTTTTTTTTCTCTTCTTCATTTCTCTCTCTTTAGACGACGACGTCGTCAAAAATAAACAGGGATGAGTGGCGGTCGGTTTCCGCGCGCCAAATTTCATTATAAATGGCCGCCATTACTTCGCGCCAAACCAAGATGGCCGACTCGAAAACAACAAAACGACAAAATACTCCAGAGATCGCGGCGAATATTCGGCGTATGGGCGAGGGGGGGGCAGCATCGGATTTTATCGTAATTAAATTTTAATTGATCAAATAAATATAAATTAAAGCCTCATTTCGCGATTCTCAGATTACATTGGCGTCGCCTCGGAAGCGGTCTTTTTTTTCTTCTTCCTCTTACTACGTCGGGCGTTTCTTGTTCTTTTTTTTTTCACTTCTTTTCTTGGGTCGTATGCGAACTTTGTACTTGTAAAACTCGTATATATATATATATATATATATATATATATATATATATATATATATAATAAGTATATATACGCGTGTATAAATGCGCATTATATATGTATATATACGTGAAGGAACAAAATTAATTGGTTAAAACTCCTCTCAGGGTCCTTTCCTCTCTCCACCTCGGCACTTTTCCCTTTGAAGACGCGGAGAAATGAAGGAAAATAAAAGAAAAAGCTGGGGTGGTGCCAAGGGGTGGCGGCTGGATGGAAGAGAAAAGCTCTCCGGCACTTCGTCTTGGAGAGCAAAAATAAATTATAATTCTTTTCATCATCAGGGTACCCTGCCATCTGCATACCATGGGCGGCGCGCCACGAACCCATTAATTATTCATTTTGCGCGAATTAATTAAATCCTTAATAACAACGATTTAATATTTCATAAATATTTTCACAAAGCGTGTATTTTTTTATCACTCCTCCTTCTTTTTCTTTTTTCTTTTATTCGCTCGACTTTTTTAACGTTTTATTTTATTTAAAAAAAAAAATATTATTTTCGTTCGCATTGTGCACCGTTTGCCCTTTATTCCGCGAAATCGTGAAAATAAAAGATTCATAAATCACCGAAACAATGATGCATAAATATATGGATGATTTCTATTCGCGGATTGTGCGATTGTTTTTTCGCGCTTTCGAAACAACTACTTATCCTTTGTCGCTTAATAAAAATAAAAATTCTACATTAAATTAAAATTATCCAAATTTCATATTTTCTATTACGATATTTTACAATAATTATATCATTTTGTACTATACATATATGTAATTAAAATTGTTAAATATATATAATAATAAGAATAATAATATTACATTATTAAAATATATATAGTATTAGACAATGTGAGAAATCAAGTTTTTTATTTAATAATATTTTAATTTATATTATAGATAACCACTTTATTATTTTTTTAAATATAGTGAATGTTCGTTCATCAGTTCTCAAATATTATTTTTTTAAAATAAAATATATATCAAAGTGCGAGATTTAATTATCGTAGTTTATGATAGTTGAATTCGTTTAACAATAATACAATATGAATAATCAACGATAATCATCGATGGTGGATGATGATGATGACAGTTTGGAGACTCCTCATGCACGGGCCACCTGTGGCTTTTAGTCGAAAAACGAACCGGGTGGGTGTTGCACGAATTTAAGGCGCAAGATGTATAAGGAAAGGGCAAAAAAAAGGGCAAAAGGAAAAAAAAGTACGTACTCTTTTTAGAATACGGTCGTCGTAGTCGTCGTCTTGACGATGAATCCCCTCATCCTCAATCGAAAGTGCTGGCCACCCTCGCCCTCATCACCCTAAGCAACCCTTACAACACCAAGGGCCACAGAAAGAGTTAATATTGATCGCTAGCGCCTTTTTACATACAATATATATGTGCGTCTGCGATGCTTAGAGATGATTTTTTCTTCTTCATTAAAGAAAAAAAGTTTCGTTTTCAACTTCGTTATTTATTCGTGATTCGATTACGTTTTGAAATCTTATTATACATTATAAATTTTTCATATCCGCTATTCAAATTTATCAAACTGATAAATAATGACGAAACGTATGATAATTCGACATTTCTTTATCCTTATCACTGAAAGATATTGTGTATTTATTTGAGAACTATATATTAATTTTAAATCAGTTTCTCAAATTCATTTTATAATCCAAAATACTGATAACAAATCAATTTTTAAACACAATTTTTTTCGACAAAAAATTTCATTTGATAAAAAAAACTAATGTAGGTAAATTATGATATAGTTTATATATTATAAAAGTTTCAAATATATCACTATATAAGATATTATGAATAAATATTCATTTTGTTTCGATTATTATGATGGATGATAACCCTTTTGTGTGACGTAGAATCGAAATTTTTATTGCATCTGCCACGAAAAATCTTTTATGATGAAATATTTCCCGTGGACAATTTTCCGTCAGACAAAAATTTATGTATTACAATAAAATGACACTTGGCGCCTAAAAATTGCGACATTTATATGCAATGTATTCGTATTGAATTTATTGTAAAATTTTCAGTATATCGAAATGAAAATGTATGTATGTGTATGTGTATGTAAAATATTGTCATAAGGAAATAATAAAAAACTGTATTTTTTGATCAAAACAAACATTTTTAATATATATATATATATATATAATAGTATACCGGACATTAGATCAATCGTATATAATTTAATACGAATAAATAACTGTTTTTTTTGCAATTATTAATATATATTCTTTTTAATTAATAAATGTACGTATTAATTTTTTTTTAATGTAAAACATATACATACGTACACGCGAAAGTGATTCAAAATTGTCTTTCTTATTAAATATTTTCTTTTTTTTTTACTTTTAATTCGAAATATATCCAGAGAATGTGGGGTCAAGGGCTGGGGGTACATTCATTCGAGGGCATATAACATTTTTTTTTCTCGGAAATATCAATAAAATTCTATACACATTTCGTTTACAGTGAAATAAAACTAAATCTTATAAATTCAGAAGATTTTTTTGTCGCGAGTCGAAAAATAATGGCAAAGCTTTTGCGTCTTTCGATATTTAGAACCATTTTTTTTTCTCGGTTGATAAAAATTCGAATCGACTGACGATCGAAAAAAATCTTCATCTTCAACAAAATTTAACAATTCTGTACACACAACTTTAATAGTTAAAAATTAACATTCAAGTACATCCAATTGCTATACAGATTTTTTTTGATAGGAAAATTTACATATACACCGTGCCGCAATAATACAATAATCATAATAGTTGAAAATAATAATAATAATAAAATAACATTGTCAACAAATAAAAACTTCACATATAATCAATATATAAAAATACTAATGATTACAAAAAAATTGTATAATATTCTTATTATACTTACTAAAAAAAAATAATAATGAAACACATATACAGTATCATAAGTATTTGTTCTATAATTGAAGGGGTAGAAGTGAAAAATATCTTTAAATCATAACGAATATATTTTTTCCCTTATATAAGGAAGAAGATAAGGTTACTATTTAAAAATCAGTCTTGTTTTTTTTTCAATTTCATCCACTAAATATCGTCGTTTAATTATAATCTAAGTTGTACAATAATTAATAACATATAAACAATTAAAAAGTGACGATAAATATATATATTTATATATCGGGATCAACATGGAGGGGATAAACACTCATTTATAAAATAATCTATATATATATATATTATTTTATTATAATAATAATATTATAACGTTGAACCGGAATTATTTTTGAGGTAGATTCGAATTTTTCTTTTTTGTATCGACAATTGTTTTGTACTATAAGTTGCGATTCGTTTTCTTTTTTTTCGGTTTAGTGAGAATCGTTAGATCGACGTAAAAGTAATTAGGATTTTTTGGGTTTTAAATTGCTTTTAAAAATTTAAGGACACTACTTTTTATTTTTTGTAATATTAGTTTAAAACGTGAAAGCGATATCACTAAAATTCGTATTCGTGACCTGAAATTTTACACGAAAAGTGTGACTAATTGGATTATAAATGTTTTATCAATATTTTTTTTTATTTTTAATGTCAAAATTTAAATAAAATAATATCAGTATTAATTCAATTAAAAAAAATTCGTATAGAATTTACTGAATTCTTGAAAAGATAATAATAATGTAAATGTATCGTTTTGAAAATTTTCTTCTTAATATATCAATTTTGATTAATAAATATGTAAATTTTAATTAAATAATATAATTGATAGATAAAAATGAATTTAGAAAAAAAAATATGTAAAAAAGATATTTATAATTATTGAACCGAAAAAAATACATAAAAATCACTAATTGAATCAAATTTTGATGCAATCGATTTAGGAGATAAAAATCACTTTTGCATCGATCTAACAATATTTTTTTTTATTTTAGCGGACACTTTCAATTATATTATATATTTTTTATTAGAAAAATACATCCAGAAGAAGAACTGTACAACAATTATTGATCGTATTCTTTTTTTCATTAAACGCTATTTTTTATTTAATTATTTAGGTACTTCGAATTAAAGATCCATTAATTACTATTACATCTAAATATATATATATAATAATAATAATAATATAGTCATTAATATATATCGCATATTTAAAATCTTTGGGAAAATAGTATTTTACATTTAATTAACTAAAATATATAACTATAGATATTATTAACTTTCATTATATTTGGCATCGTTTTGAGAGAGTCGTAATAAATGGGATACAAAATTGAAATCGAAAAAGAAAAATATTACAATATTACAATGAAAGCAATTACATCATAACCCTGTAATAAGCATACGAGATGCAATTAAATAAACTTAAAACTAAATGTCATAAGTTCAAAATAAAGAGAAGATAAAAAAAATAATATCACACTTTAATACAAAATTCAAGGTAACTAAAACCACCATTAAAACATGTATTTAGAGTGTTTTTGAAAAGTAAAAAAAAGGTATATTATACAATAATTACTGGTTATTCGATAATAATATAAATGTTAAGGGTCGATTTAAGTTATTATAAATATATTTCAATGGCACGAAATCGATAATAAAATTATATATTTTATAAAAATAAGTACGTTTTTAATGCATAAGATTTATATATGTTACTGTAAGTGTGATCTGATAAAAAATATTCCAATTATTAAAAATTAAACACGATTATTTTCAAATTTAATATGTTTATAAAAAAATCTTCTAGATCTAAAATGAATTTATTTTAATTTTTACGAATTGGATTTCATATAAAAAAAATATTAAACTGATATAAAAATACAGTTAAAACGATAAATATCGTCATGTTAAATGATTACATTCACAGTAACATATATAAAAATTTTCGGAATGATCCAAAAAATTTAACTAAAATAAATTTTTAACACCTGAATAAGTGAAGTTTAAACGCATATGTTAAATCACATAAAATACGTATGTTTAAATCCGGAATATTCATTAACTATTCGTATCCAACCCTGATTATTTTAAAATTCAATTTATAATATATATTATTAATATAATAACGCCACAACGCTTTCTCACATATTTATATGAATTCGAAGATTTCATATCTATTAAATATTACATTCATATATATATTTATATTATATAGAATAATCATAATATGTCAAATTTATTTCTAAATATGTATATATGTACAAAAACATTAAAAAATGTCATGAGGTATTTATTTATGATCACGAAATATTGTGGAGTGAATTCGACGATTTTTTTATTATTATTATTAATATCGATTAATATACATATACAGTGCCGTTCAAAAGACACGATCCGTTTTTAAATCAATTATTTTTATGAGCATTGTGAAAGATTGAAATCATTCAATAGATGGCGTTGTAGTGTCACAGTTGTGATATACATTATTATAATTATCATTTAAATTATTTAATAAAGTGTAAAAATATTCAATAAAATTCTTCATGTGGATCAAAATTTTTTTTCTAGTATAAATATTAGTTCGTTTCTTTCGATCGGCTCTGTATAATGTATTATTGGTCTAAACAAACAAAGCTTTATAATGCCTATTTCAAAGCAAACGTAATGATGAACTGGTTTCAAACCGTCAACAATACAGTCATCGATTGGGTAACCCTCCGTAGACGCGGGGTCTTTTTTACCCTCTCAATCGGCGACAATAGAGTTAATAACGCGTTCATTGTTTAAATTCTCCAGAAGTTTTTGGGCGTCGCTACGTTATATTTTCATTTTTTTTTCTATTTTTTGGCATTTTATTTCTGCGCAAAATTGCAAAGACCACCCCTAATTTTGATAGTAATATATAAATATATATATAAAGGCGGAATCGAATTTCCAGTTTTTACGTCAATTTTGTCTATGAACGTTTTTCGTTCTTTTATACTTTCAATTATTATTATTATTTTTTAAATTCTCTTCTCATTTGAAAAACTATGAATTAACTTCACTTATGTTGTTATTATTGTTTATGACGTAAATATTTCTATAAAAAGGGAAAAAAACGATCATAATTACAGGATATAAGATAGTTCTATCGAAATAATACTCGCATTATTTTCTATAACGGTTTCGTTGAATTCAACCCCATGAATTAATTGTAAATGATATCAAAAAAAGTAGTGTTATTTGACGATTTAAACTTCCCAATAATTAATGAACGCTTAGTTGTTCAGAAATATTTTAATAATACAATTGGGAGTATACTAAAAAAATAGGAACCTATGTGAAAAAAATATCTGTCATAATAAAATAATATAGTTTAAAATATATTATGAAAAATGAGGTAGATTAAGTAATAAATATCTATTGTCGCAACATTCGTTTGACCATTTTAAAAATTCATAAAAATTATATATTATTATAAATAATTTAAAATTTTCCAAATTGAAAATATCTGCGAAAACACATTAATTTTCATTCGATCATAAAAACACATACACACTTCATCATTTATATGCATATATTTACACACAAAAATCATCGTCAGTTTATTTAACTATATATCAAGTTTAATCTGTAACCATACGAATATTCAAAAAGTTATATACAGAATGTTTTTATTTTTATTTTATTTTTATTTTTTTGGCAATATCTACAATTTAAGGGGAGGGTTACAACATCGTTGACACCGATTACAAGCGGGGGAAATATATATATATATATTTTTCGTTTAGCTTAAAATGAAAATAAAATAAATTAAAAATATCACCGCGCCAATGAAGTTTTCATTCGGTAAAATGATGATGGCGATAAGAAAAATTATCGTCTAAAATCGACCTGTGGCAGCCGTTTATAATGCGATTTTTCCACGATGGAAAATCATTTTTCTAAGGGGTGGGAAAATTTATCGACGCGGCGACGCTTCGGTTTAATTCCGCCGAACGGAATTTAACCGATAAGTATTTACTATTCTTGAGGAACTTGTATACCTGTATAAATAACATATAAGTATTTCCGTTATTTTTTCTTTTTACAAGGGAACCAACATAAAAAAAATACAATTAATAGTAATAATAATAATATAAATTAAAAACATATACGACCCTGATTGATACGAATGGGTGATGAAAACATTGTACATGATATTGCAGTGAAATTCGTTCATTGAAAAAATATGTATTATAATTAATGAAAAAAAACTGAATTGAAATTAAAATTTTATTCATCAAAAATTTAGTATTGAATTTAATATAGATATAGTTATTTGTGCTTTCTAATTATTTCAGGGTGATTGAAAATGTTTTGATGTATAAAATAAATCGTGTGGTTTAAAAAAATATGTCAAAATTTCACTGCAACATGTATACGATCACGAATATTTAACTAATGACGACTATCAAATCAAGACAGACGTCTTCCACCCACCGACAAGTCCTCTGGTTCAGTTTGCTCTGGCAAAAGTGAACACGCAATGCTTCCACCTTCTGAACCACTGTCGCTGAACGTTGACATTTCTCCGGCTCCACACTTGTGATGCAGCAGATGATGTCTTCGCCTGAAGCGTCCGCAGCATTTCTCGCAGCAGAATGGCTTCTCGCCGTTATGTATGAGCGCATGGGCCTTCAATTGATTCGAATCTGAAAATCTAGCTTGGCACAGTTCGCACCTATAGGGTCGTTCGCCGGTGTGAACTCGTAAATGCCTTCTAAGATTGGCCACTTGTACAAAGTGTCTGGGACAATGTGGACAACTGTACGGTTTTTCGCCAGTGTGCAACCTCAGATGTGTTTTCAGATGGTGATCTCGTGTGAATCGTTTGTGACATTCGCCACATTCGAAAGGTTTCTCGCCGGTATGTGTGCGTTCGTGATTTTGCAACACGTGCTTATAACCGAACGATCTGGAGCATATTTTACACGTGAATAGTTTATCTCGTGGTGGTTCCCTTGCCGCAGGAGGTGAACCAGCCGATGATGGTGGAGAAAGCGGTGCCGGAGGACTTGCCACTGTCGGTGGTTCCTTTTTTATTATCGGTTGTCTCGGTTGTCGTTTTTTGGTTTTCTTCGCTGTCGGTGGTTCGTCTCCGCTGCTGCTCGTCACTATGTGATTGTTGTTGTTCAGTTTCACGTGTGATCTCGTCGGCGGATGAGGCTGCTGAGGTTCCGGACTCGCAGGAGAAGGAGGACACGGCGGACATGGTGGCCATGCTAATAATGCCCTATGATATAGGGTCGGAGGTAGGGCCGGAAGTGGTAGACCAGCTAAAAGAGCTGCTGTATGCGATGCTAATATCTGACTAGCACTCATAAGAGGCGGAAAAGACATCTCTCGACCACCGCCATCATGCTTCATGCTGCTCAACGGACGAACGCATACACCTGCAAAATTTCAATCATTATATTATTTTGTTTAACAATATTTTTAACATAGTAGTTTCAATTAATATATATTTTTATAAAAATGTACATCATTTCAAACGATTCGTATAATATTTAATGTTATCTATTCTTAAGAGAGGGTGAATTTTATATACCTATATATTTTTTTGACCCTTATTATATAAAACATATTATTATTCGAGCTGAAAATATAGTCACCATATTTTAGCAAGCGTCACGTTTACCATTATTATGTATATATATATATATATATATATATATATATATATATATATATATATATAAATATAAAAAGGAATCGTGATCGCAACGTGCACACAATGCAATTTCATCGATTTCCCTTATTATTCGCAACGCTCGATCACAATAAACGATTCTTCCACAAAATGCCAAAAAATTTTCAGAGCATAAAGGATTCATTGAAATTCGAAATACGACTACAACTACAACTACTAAGGGCATTGTTAACGGTTAAACACGGATACGTATTTACGGGACGTTTGCTGAAAGTGCAACGTCACCCACATGTATATATAATATATAAAACTATCCCAGAAGGATGCATTTATAGTGCAAGCAAACAGGGAAAGATTCGACTAAAAAAATATATATCGATTTGATGTCATTTATCATACGATTGACGTTTCATGGTAGTTTAATTTGGAAACCCCACTTGAATCCGCATTGATCCCAGATTTCATTCCCTTTGATGCAATTGAAGTGTTGGTTGTAGTCCATTCGAATTGCCACTATTTAGCCTGCGGTCATGGATTTTTCTATATATAAAAAAAATAAGGAAAAGGATAATACAGACGGTTATATCTTTTGTCGACGATTCAGATTTATGTTGGAACAGTATCCGTTCGAGGATTTGGAAGATGTCACCGTTTTTTGAAAATGAAAAAAAAATATTTAAGCATATATATCTTCTACCGCTCGAAGGTTTGTCATTTCCGTGCCGAAGCGAAGTGCCCGAAATTTTATTTTTTTTTTAGTCGCCCTTTAGGACGGAAAAGAAATTTGAATTTTTGAAGGATTCGAGAAAACATCCTTCCATCTGCATTCGGATGACTGGGTTGAACGCAAAAAAAATGTGCCATCAGTTAATCATTAAAAATATTTGACGAAATGCGTAAAAAATAAGCGTGTTAACGACGTAACAGGAAATGCTTCGATCTTATGTTTGCCATATTTTGTTTTACAACACGCGTCAGAAAATGTTCAATTTCAAGAAAATATTGATTACGAATTCTTTTTGTCTTTCTGTCATATGATGTAATTAAAATAATATATAAAATGTGAATTAATAATAAAATAAGACTCCTATGTGAAATTTTGATTAAGACAATATAAAATTATTTGTGAATTTAATTTTATAAATAGCCTTCGAGTATTATTTTTATAAAATAATTAATTATATTCTTGTTTAAAATTTAATTATTTATCAGAATAATAAAAAAAATGTTACTTGGTATAATTTTGTTAAAATAAAATTTTATTTAGAAAAATATCGTAAAAATATATTTGTTAAAGATTATTTTTTATCATTTATGGATAATAATTTATAAAATATTTGAAATTGTTATCTTTCAATCAAAATGTATATTTTTAATTTACGTGGCATATTTTTTCTAATTTAAACCTCTCGTTTCAATTTAAATTATAGTATTATTTTTTCTAATATATTATATATAATGCATATAAAGTCAATTTTTGTTGATAATTAGAATATCTTTATTTGACAACATTTTAAGATCTGATAAATATTTTTTAATATAATTGTAATGAAAAATAATTAAAAAAATCATTTAATGAATTAATTTTTAGGGTCAAATTATCATAGTTTGATCTTTTGTGTCCATCTCTTTGGAATCAGCTTATAAAAGGTTTGAAATCCGTTAATCATTTGCTACCGTAAACGTGAACGAGCTCTTTCACTCTCATCCCCTTTGAATTTCTCAGAAGATAGAGAAAGAGAGAACGAAAGTAAAAAAAAAAGTGAAAGGCACGACGAGGATGAGTTTTCTTCGCATTGTCTATGAAGAAGTCGAAGAAAATTCGGAGGGTTTGAGAGAAACGAGACTTTGGCTCGTGCCTCGTGAAGAGAAGAAAAAGAAGAAACCCTTCGAAGCGAGTTGTTTTATCGGCAAGAACCGAGGAAAAATTTTAATTCCAACGGGCGCAGAGTAAAAGAAGACGAAGAAAATGTATGAGAGAGAGAAAAGGGAGAGGGGGAGGGATGAGGGGGTCGGTCTCAAGAAGAAAAGGCTCTTGTGTCCGCCTCTGGAAATTTAATTCATTAAAATGAATTCCTTTTGTGCAACCGAGGGGGTACACGGGGTCGGATTGCGATGGTGATCGAACCTTTTGTCGGACCAAATCGGATTAAGCCGCTAATTGATATGGAGAAGGATGCCCGGGCGAGGGACGAGGGGGAAAATAAGAGGGGTGGCATCGAGCTGGTATAAAGCGGACGTATAAACGAGCATGCTCGTTTTCCTATCGAAAAGCTAATTAAATTTCTCGAATACATTGTTCCGTCATATGTTTTTAATGTGCGCTTATTGTATTTCAAAAAAAAAAGGAAAAAAGAAATCGTTTACCGGAAGTGATTCGATTTCCCAATATCGCTTATAAACATTGCAAAAAATCCAATAATATATATCAATAGTTTACATAATTAAAAATTCCATATTTTTTTTAATTAAATCCGAATATACACTAAACAGACATTATATGTTCAACATACGTTATTTTATGAACATTTAGCCAAATTTAAAATATAACACAATTATGTTAAACGATAGTGAAAATCTAGATCCATAAATCATTGTAAATGAAATATTACCGCCTTTATATCTGTAAACAATTAAATTATAAATTAAAAAAAAAACTGGTTACTTATTCAAAGATTTAAGCATCGAAGCGAATCAATGGTAATCAGGGCGAGCGATTATCGAAATTGGAACGAATAACGTTAATGTAAATGTCGACGGTTATAAGACGACTAAATATATATATATATATATATATATATATATATATATATATATATATATATATATATATAAATTTATATCGTATACTGTATAAACCCTTTTCATTAATTTAATTAATTTCATATTTAAAATAATGGGAATCTTCGTTTTTGAACAATAATTATTGAGAATGTATTAAAAATATTTTGATTACAATTATATAGATTTAGGTTATATTTTTTTTAATCTTTTTTAGATATCGTAAAAAAGGATACAAATTTGCTTATCGATACAAATTGTACTTTTGGTCGATGTGTTAGAGAATTGATTTGTCATATGTCACGTAAATAAGTCAACCAAGATGAACTTCGTATACATACATACATATATATATATATATATATATATATGTGTGTGTGTGTGTGTGTGTATTATATATTTATGTGTGTAAAAAAGTTTTTGGCGATTTAACAAGTTCCCATTGGGAAAAATACGATCGTGACATCCGGGTGAAGTTTTCCGTTTTTTTTTTCGCTTTTCCGATTCTCAAAAACCTTGACTTGTTTGCGGGGCTTCAGCGACAAATCAGATTTAAAACGCGTCAGCGGACTTTTCTTTCGATCTTATTAGATATTTTTTAATTATGAAAAAGGCTTTTAAAAGGACAGTTATCCGATATTTCTAATTATTTAAAATGAAGATGGTGCAGACTGAGACGATTATACTAAAATTGTAACGATTATTATTTACGAAAAATATAATTATATTGTTTCTCTAATTTTACAATTTGAACGTTTTTCAGTTTGATGAATTTAAATATATATATATATATATATATATATATATATATATATATATATATATATATATATATATATATATTGATTTAGCTCTTATTATTTGTATTTTTATCGATGTTTCAACCTCCCATCGTTCATATTTATTAAGCCTTTTTTACTTCGATCACAAAAGACACGGGAAATCGAAAGACGATTGATTGCCATATATAATCAAGAGACAAATACACGCGAAGTTTCATATACACGTTCGAACGCGCACATAATCACGCACGTGCGGCTAGTTGTGGGTTAGTAGTATGTACGGGGCATTCAATTAGAAGTGTGGGCTTTTTACCTTATCAATCATTCGTGCAAAACCCCATACGCATTGAGAGAGAGCGTTCGAGGTGGGCGGGTTTTAAGGGCTGGGAGTTTCAGTGGGCGGAAGCCGTCGGCTATTCATCAATATTAGACTTCGTTAAAATGGCCGACACCGCCCGCGAAAAACCCGGAAAACTCGCCCCCGAAACTTTCCACTTAACCGGAGCAGAATGGGCGAGGGAACAACACCCTTCTGTGCCAAAACCGCCCTTAATTTTTTTAAACCTCTTCCCACTCCACCCCCCCCCCACTCATCCCTTATATGCCGCGTAATATAAAAACGCACTAAATTATTCTCGGTTATTATTATTTAGAGATGGGGATGAGCTGGAGCGCCCATAACCTGAGGCCAGAATGAGCCCAGGTGGTTAACGACTTGGAAAGGACATACACTAATGGCTTTCGCGTAGAGAAAGTAAATTATGAATATTTTAGTATTCGCGTTTCTTTTATATATATATATATATATATATATATATATATATTTATATACGTATTCATGTGTATTATTTACCTTTTGCTTAATACGAAAAAGTAGATACTCGGATTTCTCCTTAAGATTGTGCGATAATTTTGTGTGAATGTACCTCTTTTGCTGTTTGTGGTTTTATTACATGGAATATACATGTTTTATTATATATATTAATAATACATTATTAGTTTATCACAATCTAATTTAAACATTTCATATTTTTATGCATTCAATTGTAATATATTTATATATGATAAAAATTTATTACATTAAATTATTAATATTTCTACATATATAATAAAAATATTTTTAATTATTTATAAACATATTTTTAGATATTATTTTTATTGATTTGAAGTATAAAAATTAAATTAAACCATTTGGGATTATAATTTAAGAACGATTAAATATGAAAAAAACATGCTTCTAATTACATATCGTGGTTAATAATATAAATATTTGGGGAGAAAAATGAATTATATATTGTTACAGGTCTTTGTGCTATTTATTAAGTGTATTTTTTTTTCAAGATTTGCATTATTTAACGACTTTGAATATAAATTATATTGAACATCAAATGTCACATTTAGAACGCGGTGTAAAAAAAAAGAGATCGAAAATAGTCTATTAACGCGATATTGATATTCTAAATATTTACAATCGTTGAATTCTCGTCAATGAAAGAAAAGACAAGGGCGCGGGGAAAACGAACCAGAGCGCGAGGCGAAGAGGCGGGGGGGGGAATGTAAAAAGACCGAAGAATTCGAAGCGGCGAAACGATGAAGAAGACAAGAAGGAAAAAGAAAAAAAGGAAAAATATGAAAGTGAAAAGGAAAAGAACCGAATTGGGAAAAAGAAAGGAAAAAAGGCGAACGTTGGAAAGGAAAGAAAAGAAAAAGAAGAAGAAAAAAAGAGGCGAGCGCGTAGAGGTATCGGACGAATCTCATTATCTCGGCCACTTTGGATTTTACATAAATTTTAATTTCGCCATAGAGGGACAAGGGAGGGCATTATTTAGGGTATGAGGCGACATTTCTTCTTACCGCCCCCTCGTACAGAGAAACGCTCCACTTTCTTCCCTTTCTCGCGTTTCTGATTCGCAAAAAGAAGTGGGCGAACATCGTCGCCGTCTTCTTTTTTTTTTTTTTGAGGGTGGTTATATAGAATGAGGGCGGTGGAAAGACTTGCGCGATATTAAATTTAAAACAAACTACGTTTTAATTAATGCGAAATCCATCCTCGCGTCGCTAAACAACCCCGAGTGGTTCCCATTTTTTTTTTTCTCTCTCTCTCTCTCTTTCTTTCGTTCGTATATCGCAGTAGCGCTTTCTCGCGTCTATCGTTTCTACGCAGTCGTCGCCATTATTAATTGAGAGCCCTTAATTAAATTCGGGGAATAATTATAAATTTAATAAGAAAACGAGGCCGTAATTGAAAAACGCGATAATTTGACGTTTTCTCCGGCGAAAATTTTCCAGGTCGAGGGGCACGCTCGACGAAACGCTTCGCGAAGCGTTAACTGCTAATCGAATACGAACCATATAAACTTATATACGTTCATTTTCACTTATCGCCTCTGTCTTTTTAGATTTTTTTGATATTTCATTATATATATATATATATATATATATATATATATATATATATATATATATATATATATATATTTATTTAGTTACGAAATGGAGAAAGTACAAAGGGTGCATATGTACGCGTACGCATCGAAAAGTGACGAAAGAGAATTTCTATTCTCATCCGATCGCTTTTTATAATAATAATCTTAAATTAAAAAAAAAAGTGATAATATTCCGATTAAACTATTTTTTTCTTAATAAAATTAATTTACGTAACTAATGAATTTCATAAGAATAGTATGACTTCTGAACCACTCTATACAAACAATTAGTATGCTTTCCTTTCATCGAATATATATATATATATATATATATATATATATATAATTTGATATTGGAAAAAAATATAATTGGACTCCACTGAATTAATATCAATTATCGTGTAATATTATTATATCATTTCAACTATGACGATTTAAATATCATTTTTTTTGTATTAATATTTTTTTTAATTATATACAGTATATCTATGAAATAATTTTAATAAATTTAAATATATGGAAAATTTGTGATCTTTTTTAATTCATAGTTATATTATTTTTTATTTTCAATTAAAACATTAATATTATATAATATCTGCTTCTTTTTAATAATACATTACGTATCTATAAAAATAAAAATCTAGATCAAAATAGATAATTTAATATTATCAATTTGGTCATATGTAATAAAAAGGTGTTTATGCTTCAAATAAAACTTATAAATTATTATATAATAAATCTTTAGTAAATTAAATTATTAATAATGAATTTTAATTGATTGTTTTTTAATATTTAATTTAATTTAAACCGAAATATGATTATATTTCATATAATTATCTTATTTTTGGAGTACAAAAATAAATAATAGACTGAATCTAAAAACATATTTTTTATATTTTTAATTATGTAAAATTTTTAATATAAAAATCTTAAAATATTATATACAAGTTAGCTTATATATTATATATAACAATTCTAATTGGATTAATAATCTAACAAGAATTTTTCCTATTATAAATAGATTAGTATACGAATTTGTATAAAGTTTTACTTGCATATATTTGTTTTTAGAATTTTTATTGTATGTGTATATTTTTTTAATATTAATAATTTGTCGATTTCTAATTTTATTCAGATATAATATTAAAAATATCATCGTTAAATACAAATTACTAAAAAATCTACGATAAAGACAATTAAAAATTTTTCGTGTTTCAATCGCGAATCTCAATTTTAGGATTTTTGTATCGTCAAAATGAAATGAATTTCGCCAGGTATTATAACGAGAAAAATTTTTTCAATTAACGAAGCAGCAACAATGAGAGCCCGTGTCGGTTGCTAGCTATCGTTTCTTAATTGATTAATTGTGCCAATTTAACTTGGACGCTTTACTTGCGAGAACATTTATAATTGATATATATATATATATATATATATATATATATATATTCAGATGTAAATTGCCGAGAAACGGACACTTTAATGAGATTTTCGCACCGGGATTCGTTCTCCAATTAGAACTTGTACATCCTACAAAAAAAGGAGGAATAATTACAGGCTTTATTTCCGATCGGAATATTTTAATAAATTTTACGATTCGTCTATATTGTACACAGTGGCGGCTCGTACAAAAAATATTTCCGAAACTGGCTGTACGCATTTAATGCGCAAATAGTAAAAATGTTTATAACATTCTACCTTTAAATAATATTTTTCATTTATCATATTTTTTATTATATGTAATATGTTATTTTTGTCGTGGTTTAATATCTTGAAAATTTATATTTTATTCCATGTTTCATATTAAATCATAACAATATTTAGGCATATAGTTTAAATTGAAATAAAAGAAAAACCATGAATAATATACGTATTTTTACGGTATTAATTATGGCTTCTTTATATTATAGGGTTTAAGGCTTTAAATTTTGTTAACTGGTTTCGCTTATCTTAGTAGTGTCTATACATATTAAGTATTATACACGTATACAAATATATATATAACGCGTAAATATATATGTACGCGTAAACAAAGTGGGTTAGGAAACCTAAGCAAAATATTTTCGGTCGTTTAGGTCTCTAATTGGATTAAACAATTTCTGGCTTCATTAATTCACGTAGGGTTACCGAAATGACCGGTAACTAAGGTAATTTTAACACTCCCCAAAAACTCCATCTTCAAAACGCAATTTTCTCGACGGTAATTTACCGTCTTATTCTTTGTTGTTGTTGATTTTTTGTTTTATTTTTTGAGACGGTGAAACTTTTACGTACGTCGGTGCTAGATAATGGTAAGATCCGTTTTGTACAAAAATTATACTTGCGCCGTTCAAATTTCGCACCGTTATCATTTAATTACATATTATTTTAGTATTATCCTTTCTTAATATAATCCTAAATATATACATTTCCTAATATCACTTTAATATATTATTTTTTTAATAATTTTTATACCTATACATATAAATATAATTAAATTATATTTTTTAATAAATAAGTACAATATTAATAAAATGATAAATTTGTAAATATGAAGATTTTCAATATATAAAATAAATTCTAATAAGAAAAAAAAATGAAAATAAACCATTATATTATATATATGTTCATTTATATATATAGTGGGGCATTTGAAACGAGGTAATCCTACGTAAAAGGGATACTTAATTCGTTGAGATTTCGAAAGATTTATAGAGAACACGATCACTTAACTACTTAAAATAATTAAAAAGAATCAATGTTATGTGAGGGGTGTAACACGGGTTAAATGTGTTTTATTTTTTCTTTTGAATACTTGTATCCGCGATATACTGACTGCTTGTGATTGAATATATAGCAAATTTTTTCAATCAATATTGGTTTAAAAATATTATATAAATCATTTTACTATATTGTATATTAGATTAGAGTGATAATGCAAAAAAAGCCAGTAGTTCGTATTTAAAATTATTTTACATCATATCAATTTACGGTTTTATATTGATCATAATAGTGATTAATTATGATATTTTAAACATGTTAAAGTAGATAGAAAGAAAAAAGTGTACAGATAAACGAATGTAAATTCACGGAAAAGCAACAAGTTTACGATGGAAACACATGTGTTTGCTGTAACTTTCACGTATATACAATATATATGTTTGTGTGTACGGAAAAACGTGAAAAGCGATTGTTCTGCGAGTTTTCCGTTTCAATAATATATAAATAAATTATTACGTACACGTATCAATATCGAAACATTCATTAATTAATATTACAATAATTAAATGATTTTACAAGCATTAATTAGTTGAACAAATATATAACCGACGATATATTCATTGTAATTTTAATAATAATAGAAGATTATTATAGTTTTTTTATTATTATTATTTAACTCTTATTTCAATAGAAAGCACGATTTTATCACATAATTAAACGACTTTTGACGTAAATGGATTTTTTTGAACAAATTTTACTAATGACTTACTCGTTAAATTAGTACTCGTATGTGATACAGTTTAAAGAGTGACGATAAAAAAAAATAATTTATACATTGTTTAAAGAAAAAAAAAAGATACAAATTTTAATTAATATAGAAATATTTTATAATAATATATAAATCTAATTTTTCACTACGACATTTATAATAAAATGAATTTTAAATCGTAATAAAATAATTAATAAACAAAAACATGCACCGTCAAAAACTCACCCCTCGAGTTCTGATTCGGCTGCAGCGACAATGCCATGTCCCTTAGCCGTATTCAGGTGTCCATTTCGCGCCGTCCGACCGCAGATTCGCATTTAATGTGCACGTGATTTAAAATAAAAAAAAAAATAAAAAAAATTTGAAGTGTATGACGCGCTCGCGTGTACAAAACAACAATTCGAACAATACGAGAAAAAAATTATATATATTTAAATTATATATATATATATTTTGTTATTATTATATTTTTTTTTTTACAAACGATTTCGTATAGAAGAAAATGGATGATAGTAGAGGAAAAAAAACCAACGCGTGCAACGGCGACGAATGGCCGCCGCCGAATGACGAGTTGTCAGGCAGTGAGCGGTTGCGACCTACCGCAACACACGCCGCCCCAATACGACAACACTGTCGGGGGTGGGGGTTGCCCGAGCGCCAATCCACACGGAGATGCACACCCCCCGCCTGCAAGACGGTCACTACCCACAATACGTTTTATAGTAATATCGACCTTATAACACTTGTATATAAGGATCATTTTTCATTATTTACATATTGAAATATATTCGTTCCTCATTCCCGTTTTCGTCTTCGGGTGCATATTGCGCTTTTGGATGCGTGTATTTTTATAGTTTAGTGTGTGAGAGACGTATACGTTAGAATGTACGATTTTTAGAAATTAATACAAATTATGATGTAATTATATATATTTTATATATCACAATTATTAATTTCTTGTTCATTAATGTTATTCAACAAAATTACTATTATATATATATATATACTAAAAAATTAAAAAAGTACTTTATAATTGGAATTATATTTTTAATTAATTAAAAAAAATATTTAAATACTTATAACTATAAATTTATTCAATAAATTCATATAATTATTTCATTGATAGAAAGATAATTATAATATAAAAAAATAAAAAAAAATAATTTTGAATTATATATACCATACGAAAATAATATGTATATTCATTATATATATATATATATATATATATATATATATATATATATATATATATATATATATATATATATTTAAAATTATATTATTCTAAAACGTAATAAAATCAATATAAAGAAAAATAATCTATTAGAAAAATATGCTATGCAAAAAAAATAATTTTATTTATTTTTTTCAAGTAATTATTCGGCCATTTTTGACATTAAATCAAAATTGCCCTTTCATATTAAAAGGTCTTCACTGCAATTAAAGCATATCGTCGGATATATAATATATAAATTAAAATATAATATTACCTATTTCGATTAACCTCACATTTCATAACGTATTATGAATAAAATGTATTATATATTTTAGTTGCATTATAAATTTTATAATAATTTCAAAATAAATTTAACTTTCTCAAATTTAATACTAATTATAAAAATATATATATAACTTACAATAGCTGCATTATGATTTCTCATAAGAATTTCAAAATAAACGTAACTTATTCAACTTTAATATATATATATATATATGATAACAACAATATATATATTTAAATTCGCACGCTTATAAAACAAATACGCAATTACATTAAATAATTAAACACGTCGAATTTATATTAAACGCTAACCGAAAAACAAGTAATTGTGCATTTATATATTTATAATATTTATGTTATATCCCGAGGCGTAATCGTTTAACAAACGGATACCGATCGAGTTTTATCAACGATCGCAATTAATTAACATTATAATATAAAAATAATACGCAAAAAAAAAATATTACCTATTTTATTATAAAACAATTAGAAACCGTCAAATCGTGTCGAAAGATCGTGGAACACTTTCGCCTTTTATTCTATTGTCATTTTCTTTAAATATTTACATCTATTTTAATTTATTGTTTAACAAATATTTATTTACACGACAAATTTCATAGAATTTTAAAACAGATTGTGTGTACAAATATGATAAATTAGTTTCATTCTATGTAATAAATTGTTTATTTCAATCCGTCGAATGTTTAAAATACTTATATTATATATAACGGGATTGTGTCTTCTTTTTATCGTTAATATATGTATATTGATTTTTGGTATGTTAAATTTCGTCATATTTGTGTCGTAATTTCAATTGTAATATTTTCAATTTATGATTATCTGAATATCTTAATTATTTGTATCATTATAAAGTGCGCTTTTGATGTATGTTATAATATTTTACTTATTGTTTGAAAGTATGTATTTTTTGAAATTATTTTAAATGTCTATATTAATTGAAAACAATGTTGTAATCGCTATTTAATTTTCAAAATTTGAATAAATATAAAATATGTAGGTCATAATTATTTTTTTTAGTTATTTATTAAAATATTTGATTTTATTGAATATATATAACAAATTTAATATATAAAAATATAGTAAATATGTTTATAATTAATTAACTATTAAACATTAAAAATTAGCTTTAATTATCTAAAACATTAGTTCTTGAACTGAATCCGTAGATTTCTTAAGAATCCGTTTTATATCATATGAAAAGCTACGAATGAACATCTAAATATTTTTTAATGAAAGTCAACGGGTTTTATGTTGTTTTAAAAGGGTCTGTTGAACAAAAAAAAGGTTAAGAATATCTAAATAAATGTTTCATATTTATTACAAAAAAACAGAACCGATAAAAATATTTGATTATATTTTTTTAATATATCGATTATTACTTTTGTAATATCACAGAAAATTTCAAATTTTTAATTTAAAATAAAAGTCAACAATTATATAATTAAATATGTATAAACGATATATTTAACAACATAACATTTTTTTAAGTAATTAAAAGTAAAATTTGATATTTGAATGTTCTTAATTTATCTTAATATTTTCAACATTATTATAATAATATCGTATACGATTTTCTCAATAATAAACAATAAATGTTTTGAACAATTAAAAACGTTATTTACAATCACCATTATCACGTAAGTAAACTAGTTAATTTAACTTATATAATATCAATATAATTCTAATAATGAAAATACAAGCGGATACAATGACAAATTCCAATGATCATTCTTATCAATGTTGTTCGATTTTTGAAACAACTGGTATTATTTGTGTTCGTTAATTTCCTTTTATTGCAATAGTATGGCACACGCGCCCTTATTTCGCCCTTCGGCCGGAGCGCGTGTGCTTTTTTTTTAAAGGTATTTCGGGGATTTTTTAGTGCTTTTTATCCGCTTTTTAAGCGAAGGCGACACCTGCCCGAAGCGCGTGCCGCCCCTGTGCTCAGCACGAGACCGTCCCTTGCAGAAGTGCTCCGAATAAAGGGAGTAAAAAATGAAAAAAAAATCAAATTTGTGTCTTTCGATCACAAAAATATCATTTAGATTAATTAGAATGATCGTTTAATATATTGCGCAATTTTTGAAAAAAAATTTTTAATTATATCATATTTTAGAGCATATTTTTTTCTACTTGTTTTTTATGATTGAATTTCATTTTTATGACATTATATGTATATAAATTTTGCATCTAAAGTATAAAAAATTTTACACAAATATAACAGTAAAAATATGATAACAATTCAACTCAATAGAAATTGATAAGGATATTAAGATCATTAATTAAAAAAATAATAATACTAATAGTTGAAAATATAATATAGTAGTTGAAAAACAATAAAAAAATATTTTTTTCTTAAACAAAAATATTTCAAAATATTTTTGTTTTGCATGAATAATAAATATAAATATTTTTATTTGTAATGCACTAAATATTATATATTCATTCCTTCAATAATCCGATAGATCTCGTACTCCGATTCATTTCCTTGTTTAATGAATAAATAAAATTCTATTGTGTTTGGAAAAATATTTACATCGCTAAAATTTCTACAATGAAAATGATGTAAACCTATCACGAGTTCGGTGAGATCTTCGAGACCCATTATTTAAATTTATACGTCATGTTATTTATATGGTAATTATTAATGTAATGTAATCATCATTATGTATTTTAGCACTGATTACAATTGCAATTTGTAATGATAATTATTGACATTTTCAACGACGTATTCGCATTTATAGAAATTAAAATTAAACACGATTTTACAAAAATTTCGAAAAAAATAAGTATTTACAATTGTTAATTGAAAATATTATAAATTTATAAATAATTTAAATTTTTAATTTTGACATCAAATTTAAATTGATATAAATAAATATTGAATATTAATAGATTAAATATTTAAATATATAATTAAATAATTATTTGATTTAATTAGAGTAATTAAATCATAAATATACATTGATTTTAACACACAATATAAGACAAAAGTTATTTGAAACGTATTCGAATTCTTAACTTCATATTTCATCACTGATTTTTCAACAATTTATATATCAGATAAATTTGTATCTTATTTTTACACATATATAAATATTTTTGAATGAAAAATTAAAATTTCATATAAATGTAAAATATTAAAATTTGTATTAAAAATATTACATTTTTATAAAATTTAAATTTCGTTTAAGATTTTTAAGGCGACTTTTAAAGAAAACATAGACTCCGACCTCGGCCTTAATATATTTTATATAGCGGAAAACGTTTTCGCGGATTAGGAAAAGTGTCGCGAGTTTTCCCCGCATCTTTTCACGGTTGGCAATAATGGCTGACGGATGGCGACATTAAAACAGTGTTAATGCGCACTGTTTTCGGTTGTAAAAATGAGTTTTAACCGGTGAACACTCTAAATGCCGAGATAAAGACACCATTAGTGAAGTGTGTACCCGTAACCTGTTCGTCGCCTAAGACAAAATAAACCGGGAACGATTAGATAAAACGGAAAACATTCGATCTGCGATTGCTTTTCTGTATTTATTAGACGACACGTTAAACGTTTTTAGTGGTTTTTTTTACTGGGGAAAAAATTGTGTTTTTAGCGACGTTTTACAATGTTTGATTTTGATTATATTATTTATTTTTGATTTAATAATAAAAATTTATATTAATATGTTAATTGTTTATTTTATTAAATGGTTTAATAAAATAAAAATCTATTATGTTGCCATAATTGAAAAAAATACAGCAATTAATAATTACATATATTATTTTTTTAAATTATTATATAATATATTAATACTGTTAAAAAAAATGAGAAACCGATAACACTTTAAAAACTCGATGAATTTTGATTTGTGGCTGAAAAAAAACTACGTTTCAAAGATACGACTCGGGAAAAAGTTAATCAACGTGGTTTTCCGTTGCTCTTTACTGATATTGATATTTTCTCACAATCGCGTGATGTTTATGTGCACACTTTTGAAAGCGGTAATTAATTATCAAATTGTAAAGTTTAGGCAAATATATAAATTTATTCAATTCACAAATCGTTTTAACAACATCTACATAACAAATTGATTTTTCTTATAAAATAGCGATAGAATGATGTCGGTTATTATTTAATATTTTAATACTATTAATAATTTTACAAATCAAATGTGAAATTTTTTTAGGACATTTAGAAGGATATTTTTCGGAAGAGGACTTGATTTGAAAAAGAAGAACTATTGGTCACCTAATACGTATCTTTTATGAGAATGTATTATATTGTAATGTAAAATATAATAATGATAATTTTTATAAAATGTAAATAAGGTCCAGATTCTGCGATGGGAGCCTTTGAGAAAATTCCCTCAAAACGCTTCCTGACCGTTCGATTCACGATATCAGATTATGCAACAATGCACCCGGTTTTCGACGCAACAATGACTAAAGTCCGATAAACCGGTTTCAATTGTGCACAAATCAAACTCGAATGAATTCAATTGATCGATGTCACTTTCTCATTCCGAAAATGTTGGCATGTCGATAAAATAAAAATCGCCCGAAAAAAATAATAATATAATATATTAAATAACGGTCGATTCCGGTCAACGATGCGTAATTTACAGATCATTATTGTGCAATCGAAATTTTCAGTTATACTGGTTTTTTTTCTTTTTGAAAATTTTGCATTTGAATATTTTGACGATTCTCAAAATTTCTGATGATGAGATAATTGTTGATCAAAGTCGATAAATTCGTATAAAAAAGTATTAACATATTTTATAAAAATATTGATATTTTTATCAATAATTATTTAAAAATATAATTTAGTATTCGGCATAATATAATATTGCTTAAATTAAAAATATTTAGTGCTAAGAATCATAAAATGTTATTAAATTTATTACTTATATACAATCTTTTTCATTCGAATATTTTTATTCGACATTCTAATACTTAAATTTTTTTATAAAATTAAAATAAAATTTATGATTTCATACTAATTATTTTTTATGCATATAATAGATATTTTGATTCATTTTTAAAAATGTATAATTCTAAATTGAAGGCATAAATGATATTAATTCGTTATTAACTAGTAAATTAATAATAAGCAAATACACTTTTCACACATAATTATATAAAAAAATAATTTTCGTTTAATGATATTGCTCGTTTAATGATATCAGGTGCAATTCATTTACATAAAAATAAAGATATAGCTTAGTTAAACATTTGAGAATCGCATATTTTGAAACTTTCCCCCCAACATAATGTGAATATTCGTTAAAATTTTCATAATAACACTCGTGCATAACATTACAATTATATATATATATATATATATATATATATATATATATATATATATATATATATATATATATATATATATAGTTGCTAAATCCAGGTGCATAATGATATAAGTTGCGGTGCGGACTCCGACCGAGAACAATTAACGTAACGAAAATAAAATTGCATATCGATCGATGCGAATTCAATCAACCGGAAGTTCAAGAATCTCCCCGTAATTTTAATAAATAGAGATCCGAATAGAAGACTTGGCGAAAAAGGAAAAAAAATGCTCATAGAGAACTGGAAGAAATCGAAAACGAGATTCGGTTTCCGATTTCACTAGGACGACTTTTTACCGACGTTTTCATTTTATTTCGTTTTATTTTTCTGAGACTGGTTTATTTTATTTTATTTTTTTTTACGGAAATTCGTTGCATTTCACCCTCGATCGGCGGTTTTTAGGCAAATGAATAAAAAATTGTATGCAAGACTAACGAATTCGAATGCAATTATGCTCGACGATTAATAATAGAGGTTCGATGTGAACTATTTTCAAAAAAAATCAACGGACAAAATCTTGATTCCTTTGAGATATTATGAAAAGAATTTCTATTACAATATGTATGAATTTTTTTAATACTTGTCATTATGAATAAATACATATATTATAAGTACGCAATATTAAAGAAACATTTTAAAATTATAATTTAATTAACTTTATTGTGTTTATAAATAGTTCTTTCATTTATTGTAGAATTATTAGCTATTCAAAAACATTTTTTTCTTTTAATAAAAAATTATTGATAATTTTCATTTTTTATTATGTTCAAAAAAAAAATATTATTAATAAAGTTAATTGATTTTTAACATTTAGCTTGAAAAAGATTTCAAATTTTTATTTCAAAATATCGATTTCATTTTAAGAAAACAGTATTGTCTATAAATTTACAATATATTATATTAAATGACAATTAAAATCGTATATTTAGCAATACTAATTAATTCGTTTGAAACATTTATATTTAAATGTAATTAAAGTATCCATACTAGAAAATTCTTTTTTCATATCTAAAAATTTTAATATATAAAATAATTAAAATATTAAATAAATATATCTCTACAAAAAAAAGATCAACCGAAATTCGACCGGTATTCACTTTAAACCGAGAAAAACCGATTCAATTGCAACTACCAAAAAAAAAAAAAAAAAATACCAGCACGCACTGACCTTAAGGTCGAAGCGTTCATTATTATTTTCAACCCCCCTGAAATTGATAAACAACTTAGAAAGATTCTGTTGCGATTTTTTTTTCACCTCACTCGGTCTTCTTTAAGGTTTTTCATCGTCGTCTGGATTTCTATCATACATAAATACATACATATATTTTTTCAAATTTTTTTCAAGGGTCACCCTTTTGTGCCGGGTACCCTCGGCATGCCCAAAAAAAAAGCGGGTCACTGTGACTAATGCGATTCGAGACACGCGGAAAAAACTGGCCAACGGTCGAAGAAAAAAAATACATTTTTTCTTTCAAATTGAATGCGCGACCGTTGCAGCATCTGTTGTTATTCCGAAAAGGCCGCATATTTTTTTATATTCCAATGTATTTCTTTATTTTTTTTTATATCTCCTAAAATTTCGCATTAAAACTCGTTTTTAATTTTCAACAATATCGATGAATTATCTCGATCTTATCAATGATGAAATGCATGCTGTATATATTTTTTTTCATTTTTGAATAAAATAGTCTATTCTATTTTTTTTTATTTGTTAATAATAATATTTACACTATCATTTAAATAATTCTGAAAAACGCTACTTTATAATGTCCATTTAAATCGCATATACGATTTAAATAATTAACCGAAAATAAATGTATTATTTTTTTACGAGTAAATAATCTTTATTTTTATTATTATTATTATTATTATGATATTGATCATAAAAAAAATTGAATGATGTAAATTAATGCCGTTTGTCCACTAGATGCATATGCACAAAACTGACTGACTATGTACCATTGTGTCCGGCTAGGGTTACGCCTTTCAATAATAAACATCCCTTTTTCCCTTCCTCGTTTTATATAAATTACATAAATATATACCTCGTTTTTTTTTTCTCATCATACGCTCGCTTATATGGTATAAATCCGAAGTGGACCCCATATCGTTGCATCTTTTCTTGCGAAATTCATTGTAAGTCGCCGGTCAACATATTATCGTGCATAGTGAAAAAGAAAAATAAATAAATAGCATATACGGGTTGCTGAGGAAAAAAAAGGGATATTCTTGCGAAACTATTATATATCGAAATGACCGTTGGTTTCTAGCTTTTCCCTTTCGTTCGACGACAATATTCTCAAATATTAACCGCATATCGTTAATTACAAATACATGTTTTTTTTCTTCTAATATTCAATTAAAAATATTTTTGTTGATATTTTATGAAATTATTATAATGATTTGTCCTTTGAAAATATGATGTTTATAATATAATATAACTAAATATGTTCTAAGAAAATTAATCTATCAATGAGAAGGCAATCTAAAAAAAATTAAGGTAAACCGCATAAATCAGCTTGTTCTAAGAAATCGACGCGATAAATAATTCGATCTATTTATATTTTTTTAAATGATTATTTCTAAAAAAAAATCAGAATAACAGGAATATATAATTTTCAAATATATATAAATTAATATTATTTTAGTTAAATTATTAAAAAAATATTGAAGAATCGTTGTCGATATAAAAAAAATATACTATAGCATTCATTTAGTCATTAATAATTCCGAAAATCACTAATAAATTGAATAAAAATAAATCTGACATATGTAGAAAATCTTGGACAAAAATATAAAATACTATTATATATTTAATTATCTGATATTTTTTATTAAATAAAAATTTAAAGCATATATATCAAATTCAACGTTATATATATATAACTACATTATATATCTTATTACATAATTTATATATTGAAAAAAAAATAAAACAGCATATCAAATATTGAGAATCATCTCACAATAACGACATAGGAAGAAGCTTATTTTTCTTGGACAGGACGAACTTATGGCATATGCATGCATCATCAAAACACGAAAACCAACAATGAAACATGCGCAATCCGCTCTTTATCCATATACATTTATATATATTTTTTTTCCAAAAAAAAAATCATAGTTACCGATCAAACACAATATGATCGATTGATTACTTTCTCGTTTGCCCAGAAAAGAACCAGCGCCTTGTGTTCCAAAAAAAAAAAGTAAACGGCGGCGCTCTTATATTCAAATACGAAAACCAGGTATTAAAAATAATTTTACGCGCGGTAAACATCGAAGTACTTCCTATACAAGAAAAAAAACATCGATTCTTATATACATTGTGGCGATTCTATTGTATGGTTTTTTTCGTCGTATATATATATATATATATATATATATATATATATATATATATATATATATTGTGTATTGAAAACATGTCTTTTATAGTGTAACGAAGTTCAATCAAAATTATTATATATATATTAAAAATATTTTTTTCTTATTAAATAATATATAATGTTTTCAAATTCAATGATACTCTTCATGATTGAAAAATGAACATATATATGTAATGATATATATGGTTTAAAATATACTTTAAGTATTTAATAATTGCATGTTGTATATGTTTGAAATATTACTACTTGGCATATTACATTAAATTTTTCATATTTCAAATAATATATTTTATCTATTAGATTCATCTTATTTTTCATATATAATTGATAAAAATCAATTTTAATTTTAAACAAGCAACTTTTCATATACATAAATTTTAAATTAAAAATCTATATTTAAAATTCATATGATATCTAATATTTTTCACATTATAAAATATTTATTTGCTTGAAAATCATACGATAACATTTATCATTATTTTAATTTGTAAATAATATACTATTTTTTTTAATTATCTTGATATTTCAAAATGAAAAATAATGAACCGCGAATAAAACTCGTTAAATATCGAAATCATTATTATGTCACATTATATAATTATCATTTATATAAAGCACATTAATACGTATTTACAAGCAAAAATTAACAGTGTTTGTCTATAAATATTTTATTTAAACTGATGAAAGAAAGCAATATAAAAATATTCAAAGTGAAATAAAAATATTATTAATTATTATTCAAAAGTAAGCTTATTTAATTACATTTATAATGAATTAATAAATAATTGTAAATTTAAAAAATAATTAAAATTTACTCTAATTGAAAAATATTAATTAGCGTGCGTATTTATATTGATTAATAAACTTATTATTACTACATATTTAATTTACTAATATATTCAATATTTTTTAACATATTCAGATAATAATCATAATCGTCATTTAACCGGATTTACTAAACGGGTTTAATAAGCGAAAGATTTACGACAAAAATCGATTTATTTTCATTATAGCGCCGTATTAATAAGGCAATTTGTATTAATTATAACTAGTATAATTAGATTAATTAATACCTTAAGTATATGTACACTTTTATGTGCACTTTTAAAACGGATCTATATAAATTGATCGTTTGAAAGAATCGATTATTAAACGATAATTACTATTATACGTCATTGTTTTTAATAATCATGCACGATTACTGCTTTCAAATAACCGATATATATATAT
The DNA here is from genome assembly GCA_024500535.1 of Leptonema lineaticorne. Classification (NCBI taxonomy): domain Eukaryota; kingdom Metazoa; phylum Arthropoda; class Insecta; order Trichoptera; family Hydropsychidae; genus Leptonema; species Leptonema lineaticorne. Next base: position 5,603,244 of record JANIJI010000030.1, on the reverse strand, counting down.
ATATATATATATATATATATATATATATATATATATATATATATATATATATATATATATATATAATTAATAGCAAATGTATAATGTCATTAATATATTTACGTATAGACAAAATATCATATTTAAAACGATTTCGATTATTTATAATTTTACATTACCTAAAGAAGTCCGTTTTATTTTCATACATATGAATATTGTATTAGAAATTCTTTCTGAATCGATATATTTTTTTCTACGAATAAATAAATTTCACCGAAATTCTTGCTTCAATATAATCGTAAATATATAACTATTATTATAGATTTATTCACGCAATTAAGCGAATTACGTTTTAACGAGTTTTATACCGTGTCAAATTTATATTCCATTATTAACAATTTTTTGACATCATAATTGTGAATACAGGTCGAATAATAGGAAACCAGTTTCTGAAATTCGTTCAATTTTTCATAGTTAGATTTTTGTGATAAAACTTATTAAAAACTAGATATTTGATAGTAAAACTTCATATATATATATATATATATATATATATATATATATATATATATATATATATATATATATATATATATATATATATATATATATATATATATATATATATATATTAATATAAAAAAGTATATAAATTTTCATTGAAATATTGGAACATTATTGATTTTTTATTATGAATACATTGTATTATAATATAGTGATTTTGAAAATGAATAATTTTATAATCTATTCGACAAAACTATTTTCACTTTCAACGACAGCTTCTTTTCATCTTTTTTTTTCTTTTCTAAAATCGACGATTCCCGAACTGTTTTCTTTGTACCTGTAGAACCATTTCGGAAAATACGTCAGTTTATCCGATTACTGGATACATATGGACACAAATGCGCAAAAAAAAAACACAAACACATTATTACATCTGAATATATATATATATATATATATATATATATATATATATATATGAACACTACATATGTATACATAGACGAAAACGATTTTTTATTTAAATCGATATATATTTTTTTTATATACACCTATCCTTCGATATCCAGCTGCGATTTTAATAGCAATCGCCGGACAAGATAGACGCGGACCTTATTATTTCATATGTGCCAATGTGCACCTTTGTCACGGACAGATATGTTATTTTTCTAAAAAAAAAACAGACTGTGGAACGTGTCTGACATTTCATATTCGCATGTCTTTTTTATTATTATTGTATTACATTTGTTCCCAGTGTGTTGTTCACTTTTCGTTTTTACTGAAAAATTACTGACAAAGTATCGTGGGGGCGGTTTGAATATAAAGGATACACACACACAAAAACACACACACACATATATATATATATATATATATATATATATATATCTAATATAAATAAAGTTCTTCTTAAAAAATGTACTAAAATATTAGAAACAATTAAATTTACTATATTTAATTTACCAAAAAAAATAGTAAAAAAATTTTTTGTTATCAAAATATATAAAATTCACAACAATGCTATTCGTTTTTAAATTATTTTACTAATAATCTACACTTTTGTGCTGATGGTTCACGCTAATAATTTTTGATAAATCGACGAATGCCCCCTCGTCTCGAGAATCATTAACATGGCACAATGGTGATATTTCTTTGATTTTATACGTACGAAATAAGCATTTTTAGCGAACACTTTTTTTACCTCCCCCTATTTTTTTATATATATATTATTTTGGACTCATCACAAGATGAGAAAAGCTGCTAAAGACAAGGCCGGAAGCAATTTAAATCTCTTCACAAAACGGACACAGGTACGATCCGAGAAGGCTCTTCAAAGAAGATAATTAATCAGGTCCGTACTAAATTATATGTATATAATATATATATTTTTTATATTCGTACATTAATTCATATATATATATATATATATATATATATATATATATATATATATATATATATATATATATATATAAATATATAAAACAGTTCGCGTGTTGAAATCTGTCCGTGTATTATATAATTTTTATCGCCGTGTGATCTTAAATTTTGTCGCTTTATAAGATGAGATGCAAAAGAAAAAAAAATGTGGGAAAATATAAGAAAAGCGAAGACGATTCGCGTTTTTTTTTCATGCGAATAATTAAAAATTTGAACAAATATTTTCTTAATAAATATACAATTACCTTAATTAATATTTACGACGTAGCTCAGAACCGGCGACAGAATATTTAATATATTTACAAGATGTTGATATAATTTCGAGCTTATATAATAATAATGTAACGGACACATCGTTGATAATAAAAATAAGATTTTTTTTCTACATTTTGTAAATGGAAATTAATTAAAATTATATTCGAGAATTAAAAAAAAATATATAAATGTAATTGAATATTAAGATTAATACATAGATTGATGATGATTCGTATTAAGTATTGTAAATGTTTTAGATTATTCATATATTAATTAAAACGATTGAAATTTGAACATTTTCATATAAAAAGGATCAATTTTCATGTCAAATATGAAAATCTTTGGCCAAAAATTTTTATTGTACCAAAAAAAATCATTTATATATATAAAAATTAATATGTGTCTGTCTGTCTGTGCTCGATAGATTCAAAAACCATTCATACAGTCGTCATGAAAATTTGGAAAATTATTAGATATATCCCCGGGAAGGTTTTTGAATATTTTTTTTTAAATCAAAGTTGGGATTCTAGGTGCTCCCGAACAAATTACGATTCAATTTTGCTTCGATTTCCTTCAATTTTGACAGCTGCGTCACGGCTATAAGTGCGAACATGACAATACTTTTCGTAACCCTAATTTTTTACATTTTTTTTCGCGCGATTTTTAATTGTAATGTTTTTTCTATAATCGTAAATTAATTATTTTTAAGATATTTCTTTTTTTACTTTTTATTTTTAAATTTATTTTGATAAAAACGAACATTTTTATGTTTGTGTTAAAAATATTGAATTAAATAATTAAATTGTAATATGTAATAAACAAAAAAAATATTTTATTTTATTTTTTTAAATTTAATTTTTTTTTCTTTCGTAAATATTTATGAATCTGAAATTATTTAAAAAAAAATATTAGAACCTACATTTTTAATATTATATATGTTTAAAGTGTATGACGCCATGATCGTTAAATGTGTTGTTATGACAATTAGACAAACGTCAGCATATGGGGGGGGGTTATGTCGCATTTCTCCGCGCGCACTTTAATTTGCCTTTATTATCTACAAAAGATCCTTTTAAGAATTATGAAAATTTTAAGGTATGATAAAATTGTTTTTACATATAAATTAGATGCACATTCAATTTTCTTCTTGCTAAAGATAAATATTTTTTTAATGATAAATTATTATTATTATTATTCATATATTATTACTATAAAACAGCAACGCGTGAACGGGTACAGCTAGTTATATATATATATATATATATATATATATATATATATATATATATATATATATATATATAAATGAGATATTTTTATTGGCCTTAATCGTATCATGATTTGCAAGTATTATAAATATTCTTTTCTATGAAATTTTAATATTTTATCTATGAAAAAGTATTGTTTATATAGATGATAATTTAATTGATTATTATTCGATCGAGAAGACCGCGCCCAAAATTGATGAACGAAATTGATATCAACCAATTATATTATCGCCATTAGATATTACAAAAATAAAATGTATTGACTAAAAGGTAATAATTTATACTGAAAATTTATCAATTTTTAAATAAACACAAAAATAATTGTTTAAAATCTTTTGGATATTCGATATCGATGCTTTTAAATAATAATAAATTTCAGAATATTGAACGAAACATTAATCTCCATTCACTTTATGCTGGAAATTGATGAAAAATTATATTAAAATTTAATCTATTACATGATAAATTTTATTATTTTAAATAATATATATATTAATATTCCAATATAAAAAATATTATAATAAATTATTTTAAATATATATATTTTTCTTTGGTCACTGCAAAAAAATAATTAATATTTTGTAATTGGGGTAATGAAAAATCATATGATTTATTATATGAATATTCATATTAAAAATACATTATTTATATATCATTACAATAGTAATTATGTTTAATCAAATGTTATTTTATAGAAGTTTACATTTGACAGTTATTTTTTATATTCATCTCTTTCTTTAAGTTTTACGGATCCAAAAAAATATATATTTTGATAAAAAGACATTAAAGTCATTCAATGATTTGTAATATTTTTATATTCACATTTATTTAGATTATTTTATATATATATATTTATACCGTCGATTTTCCTAATTGCACTTGTAACCTATGTTATAGCGATGCGTCCTTATATATAAAGAGACCAAAAAAAAAATTTATTTGATTTCAGAGTTAAAAAGCGCACAATTGCCGCGAAATAAAAAATGGTTAAAAAATATTGCCGCACATTCATCGCGCGGCCATTGTAACGTTGCGGTCGAGGCCGAGGCCCCGCAAAATAGATACGCATGAAATCAAAACTGACCTTTTTCTTTCTATTATATATATATATATATATATATATATATATATATATATATATATATATATATATATATATATATATATATATATATATATGTGTAGTCGTTTTTGATCAACAATGGTGACGAGAGAGAGAGAGAGAAAAAGAGAGAGATCCGGGGTCGCTTTCGACCCGCTTCCATTTACAATACACGTCTCATAATGAATTACTTTCTCTCCAACCTCCCCCCCCGCTTATTATGGGGTGAATTTGAGGGGTAAATCCCACCTTTTCCGTCCACCTACCCCCCCACACACACCCCTGCCCCCCTTCATCTTCCCGCGAATTCACTTTCGATCTTCTACCGCCTCGAATTCGACCCCCGGGAACGTCATTAGCATCGGCAAGGCAACCGACCAACAACACGCTATTAAAATTAATGACTTTTCAATTAGAAACTGAGAACCGAGCATACTTAGTGAAAGAAGATACTCTTCGGCGAAAGTTTAATCTCGAAATAGGTCCATGAAACGTTGACGGCTTTCTGGGAGCGTCGGCGACGAATATATCTAAATTTTATATTTATTATTAATAATTCATATCAATATATACACACACACATATATATATATATATATATATATATATATATATATATATATATATATATATATATATAATTGTATAATGTTAAATTAAATAATCGATAATTTATTTTACGACTGAATGATTTAACATAACATTTTTTTTTCTAAAGACAAAATCATTCTTAAATATAATCTAAATTTAATTATTATTATTCAATACTAGAATCATATATAGTATTAGATATTATTTATAATATAAATAGTTTCATTCATTCTAATAAAATAATTCAATACCTTTTTTTTTGTTTTTGCTAAATACAAAAAAATTGTTGCTAATGAAATTTGCTCATTATTTAAAAGAAATATTTTATTACATTTTTATACATTTAAAGTGTGCGTGAATATTTCTCATAAATTGATAATTTTATTTACTATATTAATTAAATAAGATTTAAATATTCGTAGTCTATTTAACTTCTGTATATAATAGATAAAAAAATTACATTTGTTAGTATTAACAAATTATCATACATAATAAATATTTTTTTTAAGATTTGTGACGGTAAAAAAATAAATACGATTGAGCATCTAAAATATGGTTCAATTCATAAAAAAGACATATTTTCTATGAATTAATATATTTAAAGAATAATAAATATAAATATTTAAAAAAATCTATTATAATATTTTCAACTTTTGAAATGCGTTCAATTGCATATATTTAGTGTCTTTTATATAGAATTATATGAATAAATAATATTATATAACATGATTGCTTTTTTATTGGATATACTATTAAACATACATATTTTTTTGGTCCGTCGTATATTTAAATACGCATTTGAATTGTAGTAGTCGTATGCAGAATTTCGTAAATTTCCTCGGAAAACTTTGTTATGACGGACGAGCATTTTGGAGTAGTGGTGAGAAAAATTTCACCTCATCCATTGTCAACCATCAAAGTTAAGGGGTCACCGTGCCATATAATGAGAAAATGGGGTTCTTTAATATACCGACCGCTCCCCCCCCCCCGTTTTCTCATTGCTTTTTATCTCCAATTCACCCACGATTTCCAACTACCCACTCAGTCCAGTCTAGAGTGGCTCGTTTTCGCACTGAGCTCTAAAACACTACGAGAAATTAAATTATAATTAGGTGCCTTTCTTCGAAATAAAGCGACTTTTCAAATATGCAAAGGAGTTTTTCTTTTCTTATTCCCTCCTCTTTTTTTTTATTTTTACTTTCTTTTCGTTTACCTTCTTTCTATCGTCTCCTCGAAAGTCTGCCGTGGGCGTTTTTCGTTTTTCGCTTTTTTTTTTAATTTTTGATTTAAGCTCTTTTCCTAGTTGGACATTGGGGACGTTCTTTATTTTTTTTTTTTTGGAATGAAAAAAAAACGTAAAAATTAGGCGGCACTTTGCGCTAGGTGTGATTTATTGAAGTTGCGATAATTATTTAAACTTGGTACATAATTGCGAATTAATGCGAGGATCGCCTTATTTCTTCATCTGTGAGACGCGACTTCTTCTTTTTTTCTTGGGCTTTCATTCTGCGCCATTTTTTTTTTTTTGGCGCGATAATAAGGCATTTTAAAAATGCCGGAGAGAAGATTATTCAAAGGCGATTCCGAAATGAACAATTTATGTATGCAAAATACGCTGATAAGGCTCTTCCTTTATAATATGTAGAGATATTACGGGAATTTTTCGTCGGTTCTGTCGAACGAAAATTTTCAGCTGAAATTAATGTCCTTAAATTTTACATCGTTTAAATAAAAAAAAATCATTTTTAATCCATATTTTAAATTAGTGATACATTAATATATAAAAAATTTGAAATAATTTTTGATGTATAATATAAAATTTATATAGTTTACTGCATATTTTTAATTCGATACCTAGAATATTATTATATATTTTTAAAAGCAGATTGTATTAAATTATATTTTAAAATGTATATTCATACATATAAAGTATGTTTTGTCTTTTGTGATTTATATATGCAAATAAATAATCTATAATGATAATTAATCTATCTTTCATAATAATAATAGTAATTTAAATTTATAATATTACGCAGATATATTAAAAAATATGTTAAAAAGTCGTTAAGACTGCAAAAAATCAATAAGTACCAAATATATATATATATATATATATATATATATATATATATATATATATATATATATATATATTTGTATAAAAAATGAAATGAAAATGGATCAAATTTTGATTGACGTTTACTTAAATTAATTACACCGTCGTGTTTAATAAATATAACGTGAATAAATTAAAAATATGTCATTTAACGCCACGAACGAAATTTCTTTGTATTCGTTAAAATGTCATTAATTTTTTTTTTTAACAAAATAACAAAATTAAATTTTTCTATATAAAACACAATCTTTATCTTTGATAATTTTATTAATGAAATATGATTTTTTTTAAATATTATATGTATTGAATTGAAATCTATTAGATAGTTTATATTAATCGTTTATTTTTCACGCATGTCGTTCATGAAATAATTTTGAATAAACACATTTCGTCTGAAACTGAAGCGAATACGAGCCGAAATTTTTTTTTTAAACATATTTTATTCGTGTTTCGGATGAATATGTGCGTTATATAGAAAATAATGCGCATTTCGCGAGAACGTCAATCTCTCCAGGGACACCATCATTTATCATAAAGCACAAAACAGATAATGGAGTAGCAGTTAGCTGCCAAATCCGACTCTAACTTTGACTTTTAATCCATTATTTTTTTTTCTTTCTTTTTTTTTCATATTATTATTTTCGCGAAGGAAGAAAAAAAAAGACGCCAAACGTATTCCGATATCTGATCGGGCCAAAGGATTGAAATGTTCGACTGGGAAGTTTTTCAGCGAAAGCCGGTCCGATTTTCAAAGTTGCCTAATAACGGCGAAAAGAAAAGCGTTTTACTTTTCTTTTTTTTTCCTAATTCTTTTCTTCTTTTCATTTCCGAAAATTTTTCTTTCGTTTGAAACTGATAACGGGTGCATTCATCGATTTATAATTATATATGATTTTTTACATCAATTTTATTTATGTAAAACATTATTATTAGAAGATAAATATTTTATTACAAAAAGCTATTGTACTACATATATAATTTATATTTAATTTAATCATTAAGTTCGATTTAAATTCATTAAAAATATCATATCTTAATTTGAAGAATATCTGAAGAATGACTTGATACCTATAATAATTATTAATTCAGAATTTAAATAAAACAAAAATCATAATTTCAGTATTCTATTTATAATATAATGTTATAATTTATAATTATTACATTGAAAGAACTAAAATAAAAATGCTAATTTTGATATATATAATATAAATTTATCATCGTAATAAAAAACTATGTATCTATTATACGGCAATATAATACGAATTAAATTTTATTTATAAATAACTATCGACCTACATTTTTATGATGACATCCTCTATAAATATTTTATATAAAGAGTGTTTGAATCCTCTTTTAGCTCAAAAGTATTTTAGAATAAAAACCTTCCCTTCTAATAATTCGTTTATAAAATAAGTATTTTTTTTTTTAAAAAAAACGTATCCACAAATGCTCTAAAGTAGTGACATTTTCAAAAAGCGCATCCGGATTATACGTATTATTAATTCGATTTGGCCGTAATGGCAGAAAAAAAAATAGAAGCAAAAATAAACCTTTCATTGATACAAATGTCAAAAAATGACATTTTATTATAATTTATATAAAAATTTATAATATATTACATTGAAAAAATCATATATATTAAATAATCCATATATATATATTAATAATTGAATATACTTCAACAATTAAATTACATATTATATACATTTATATCACATTTAATTGAATATATATATCAATATTTCACGACAAATATATATTTTTTAAATTAATTAATCCGAATTTATTTTTACAAAATTCAACACAAAACCTACTTACTTACCACTATTTTTTTTTATATAATTCTGTTTAAATATTCTGTTCCGGGGGCAGGTGGTTGTTGAGCAACAACAATTTTGGCGCTTGGTCCGTCTTTTGTTGTCGATTTTTTTTATAGGGAATGCGTCCAAGAAAAAAATAATAATATGAATCACAACAAAAAAATATCTTATTTCCTATTGCATATATTTTGTTTACAACAAAACGCCGTTCCATTCATCGGATCATATATTTACCGATTTTTTTTTATCAATTTAGATCAGATCTAAAACAATGAATATATATTTTTTTTATTAAATTATATTTTATATACAGTCAGTTCTATATATAAGCATAAAGGGTTAATTATCATCTGAACAATCGATTGCAGAAACACTAAATCAATCAAAAGCATGAAAGATTATATTCGATAAATATGTGACGAAAATTATTAAAAATTGATACATTTAAAAAAATATATGAATTTTTTCGTCGTAAGTCGATGCAGTCGTAACTCGAAAATTGACTACATATTTATGCTAAAATTATATATACATATATGACTATTATTTTAAGGCATGAATATTTATATATTTAAAAATGTATAGTAATATCAATACATTTCGTATGAATTGTTATTGATTTTTGATGGTTTCACTTTTACTACTTCCCAGGATCCGCTTTTTTTTCTCATTGAAAACCTTCACGCAAAACCTAGATTCGAATTAAAAATATGGGATGTGATGTTGAAATCGGAGATTTCCTGAAAATTATTATTTAAATAAGCGGTCGATTTTTTATATATATATTATATATATATATACATCGTCAAGAAGTCCATTGTTTGCGCGAAACGTTTGCCATGTGGGAAACTCTTGGAATAATATTGCATAACCGACAACCTTTTTTGCATCATTGTTATGAATTTATTATCGTTGAGAAGTTGCTCCTTAAAGCAGTGACGGAGACATTTATGCAATTTCAATAATATAAAATTTATTTAAATTCTAATATAATATATAAACAATGTAGTTTATATCATTATATAAATTTTTGCGTAATATTTTTAAAATTAATATCAAAAATATTTAAATATGAAATATATAAGAATAATGTAAAATACAATTCAATATATTATTATATAACATTTACATTTTTATCATAATTGAAAATTTTAAATATACTATATATAAGATATGTTCACGAGCCGCCCAAAGTTATATCGTTAAGAACATTGAATATGCTCCTTTCCGACATCCCATGCGTTATTTTGCACAAACTCGCACACACACCAATACGAGTTCAATGGTGGCTAGCGTGGAAGGCCAAGGGTTGCTTCTGTCGAAATAAACACCCTTGCGTGAGTTTGCACAACACAATAAATTAGGATATGAGTTCCCAGGGTAACCCGATATCTAAGGTCCATCCATTTCACTTTCAAAAGGAATGCATCGCAGGTAAAAGCCAGATATGCACCCCCGCATTTAAAAGGTCGAAATTCGCAAAAAAAAACCCATCCAAATTATCTATTAATTCTATATATAAAAATTGACAAACTTATTATACGACATATTATTAACGAATCGATACAATTATATAATTAACGAAAAAGGGGTGTTTGTTGTTTTTTTTTTGTTCCCACTTTAAGAACTTGAATATTTTGCAAATTGTATTATAATTATATAAGTATAAATTTATCTAGAAAAAATATTTAAATCTGTCGTTGAATATTTCTCAATTATATTATTATTATATTTAAATATAAAATTACATCCAGACGATCCAACTTGTCGAACGAGTTGTCGTTATAAAACAAGTTTTGCATAAAAAAAACTGATATCTTTATAAATGTTCCCAAATAAAGTCTAATAATAAATATTAATATAAAGATATCATTATTTTTTTTTTAAATACTCAATATTAATAAGGACATTTTTTTATATTAAAATATACTTAAATATATTTTTTAATAATATATAAATATTTTTATCATACATGTTGAATATTTATGTGGAATAAAAAAAAAATAAAGACATATTATTAACCCGCTTGTTCACACACTTAATCTCCGTACACGTGTTTTGGTTTTTGTATTTTATCCTATATGAAGCGAGATAAATACGTTCTGTTGAAAAATACGAAACACAATGGCGACCGAAAAACATCACAAGATATAAAACGATTTGAATATAAAACATATAACAAAGTGATAAATAAATAAAACACTTTTATTTTTATGTTTACGCTTCGATTTTATACGATAAAAGTGTCGAAACTGTTGAATATATGACGATATTTTAGAACGTCGCAAAATATCGTTTGAGTTTCAATGTTAAAATGATTATTTTAATAGTAAATGTTTATTTTTTATTAAAAATGCATGTAAATGTTGTTTGATGTGATTTTTATAGTAAATATATATTAATTAAAAATTATATGTTTTACTCGTAAGAGTATTATTGAATATATATAATTCGTTAGATAATTTTTATATATTTTGCTTAATTAAAGAAAAATTATATATTATTAATATTTATATTCAAATATTAAAATTTTGCAAATAAATAAAGCCTTAAACATTCAACAATCAAGAAAAAAAAAGTATTTTTCATACAAATGCCCTTATTGTATTTGCATCGTGATACAGCACTTGCACTTTCTACCTGAGCGGTTCCTTTTCCTTTCTAGCAACAGCAAAAAAAAAGACCTTTTCATTTCGAAAACAACCCTTACATTTACACAAATATTCGATATATATATATATATATATATATATATATATATATATATATATATATATATATATATATATATATATATATCGCAGTGTACAACGATAAGGCGTCTATGTATGGGTGATACATTTTTCAAAAATTTTCGACCCCTACTAATGAATGCGGCATTTCCAAGAATTTACTTGCGATCTTCTTCTTTTTCTAATGTTACCCACTACCTGTTGCAATATTTTTGCACAAAAGGGTGCATCTTCTATTTTATTATTATTGTTATTATATCGTTCTTAAGGTTACTCCGAATTCCGACGCCGATTCTCTAAATTCTAAAATGAAATTTTATATAATATACATGCGTATATATTAAGGGGGGAGGGGGTGCCTTTTTTTTTAACGGCGGCTCATTTTCGGTAAATTGGCCCGATAAAATCTTATCAATCTGGCTGAAGAGCGTTCGCCGTTCTTCGTAGTGATTGTCCTCGTTTTATTGCAAAAAAAAAAATTATTTGGAATCGTTTTTGTTCCACTCGAGCACTTTAATACCCCTGGCACTTGACGCGTTTAAAAACAATTGACTCTTTAGATTCATTTAAAATATTTGTACTGAGTGAATTATATATAGATTTTGATATATATATTTTGTATCTATAAATATCCTATTTTAAATTGAAACTTATAATGATAAGAAATATTATACCAAAAAGGATTTTACAATTAATCTAAACTGTAAATATATTTTTACATTTTTTTAGTAATATTTACGTTGATGAAATAATTGTATGTTGCTAATGACATATACATAGTATATATATATTATATTAAGATGTGAATTATTCAATATATATTTTTAATACAGTTTTAAATTTTAACTATCTCCATATATAAATTTTTTATGGATTTATAACTATTAAATGCTGATCGTATATAATATATTTTTTTATAAATTTTAATATATCTGTAATATAAATTCATTTTAAAAAATACTTATGTATTACAGGTAAAAATAAATTATTATTATTATATATTTTAAAAGTAACAAATTTCTTTTAAATTCGTAAATTTTGGAATTATCTACGAAATATTAAAAAGTTTCTCAATAAAATTACATTAAAGTAATTTATTATTTGATAAATTCTCAATGATTTACTTTTTGAATGCGATATGTATAAAGAAATTTATTTGAGTATTTTTAAATTACATATTATAAAATATTTCTTAATATATACATTCATACTATATATAATTATATAATAATTAAATATATATCTGCGGGTAGTTAAAATTTAAAATTATTTTATATATACAATTTTTTTTTATATTAGAACTATTCTTCAAGTTTAGATTGTAAGTTGATAACTGGCAAATTTTACTAAGAATCATTCTAAGAAATCGCTATGTTCGCGCCTCGTGAAACACAACACCTCAACAAAATCCCGGAGAATCCTTTTTGAACCTTTATTTCGATTGTTTCCAAGGATTCTCTATTGATAGTCTAGTATTGTGTCAGTTAAGACATACATATCGATCTGTCGAAAAAAGATGCTCTTTTTTTGCATACGGTCGTCTTCTATCCTTTTGAATTTTTGCACAAATAATGATTGAATGCACGTCGAAAAATTTTCGAATACCTGACCGTCATTCGTGTCCCGCGCTATATGTGTTAAATAATGTAAATAAACGGAGCGAAATGTAGTTCAATACATTATACTGATTTACATATTTACATTTTAAATAATAATTGAATATTATTATTTAATAAATGTAATAATTTTATTTTTGATACTTTAATAAGTGTTATTTTTTTTATATTAAATTAAAACGATATATAATATGAATTTTATAAATTATTAAAAATTTAAATATGAATATAAATAGTGATATTTTTCATTATATACTATCGATAATTAAAATTCAATTTGTATCGTGCACAATGGATCCAAATGCTCGTGCTAATTTGATTTTGAATTTAGCGTGACATGAAAGAGATACAAAGAAGCCGGACTGGATTCACGAACGAAATCGAAATGATACTTCTACAAAACAACCCTTATAATATAGTATAGAAACGGGTGATAAAAAAAAAACATGTTTTTGCACAAAAATTCTAGAATCATTAATTCTTTTGAACCTCTATTGCGTTACCTGTCCGAAAAGATACAAAAAAAAAAATTGGAAATAGGTTGCATCTACTATTGTATGCGAATCTTGCAGGATCGTCATGGGAAAGCGTCAAGTTATTTTCAATAAATTTTATGCATAAAAGGGTATACATATGTTATATTATTATTATTGTATATGGACTAGACCGTATGTATAATGTTGGCAAATGTGAAAGTTTGCGCAAGAACTGAAAGCTCACAAATATAACGTGATAGCAGGTGGAGATGATGCGTGGGAATTTGGCGAATGTTGGATGAAACTTTTGCAAAACATGTTTTTATGCGAAAAGATGGGGGTGAACCTGTTAAAATGCACCCTATATTAACTATTATTTTAGAAAAACGAATATTTAAAACCTTTTTCAATTTTATCGCAATACTTGTCTATTACTTTATACCGATTTCAATTTTTTTTTACTACCATTTATAATAGATTATGCAATTTTAATGATAAATTGCGAAATCAACAATTTTTAATTATATTAGAACATTTTTATTATTTTTAAGATATTAGTTAACATTCAGATTTTAAATATTTATGACGTTCTCAATTGTTAATAAAAGTATAATATAAACAAGAGTTTAATTTTTAATATATGGATATGAGTTTACTTTTTATATTTTAATATAATAGAAATTAAGTAATAAAGTTATTTTTATTATTTTTAAGATATAAAACGATTTTATTTCAATTAATATTAATATCAAAATTAGCATATTTTGTAATACATTGGAAACCTGTGGTATGTGAGTCAAATGCAATTCTTTAAATACATATATATAAGAAGTTTTGTAAAAAGGGACATTTTTTTTTAAACTAGTCAAAAATAAACTGAAGAACGTTTGATAAAATTATTTTATTGCAACTTAGTTACATGTAATACATTACAAATTTTTATATTTATTTTGAAAACGAAACCGTGTCACCTTGTAATACCATTAAATATAGCAATTTACACATATCGCATAAAGCACATCATAAAAACGACATTATTGAATAGAAAATCCTACAATGATTACGAACGAAATTCCCTAAATAATCTTCGTCGTCCATTAATGCGTCACGATTTTCACTAAATAAGTTGCAGTGGCACCTTGCCTATTGCGATTCTTCACACTGCAACTTTTTTTTCGATAAATGAAGCTGTAAAACGTGCTACACACACACACACACACATACACACATTAGAAAAAAAAGTGTCGAAATAACGTACACAAAAAAGCTCGTGTTGCTTCTAATAGAAGAAAGACTCTTCACTCTACGGAAATACGCGTGAAAAACGACTCGAATAATGAATAAAATAAAAAATACAAACCACACGCCAGTACTAAAATAACCCTCTCTTGAAACGTATTATTTCCCCTATCTGTACAATTTTTTGTCTTTGAATATATAGAGACTCTACCCTCACATTTTTTTTTCAACTAAAAATATATAAACGAGCATAATTTTCTATTCTTATCGAGCACATGCTATTTCTACGATTCTTCTGAAGCATATCGTGCATAATTTATTGGTTTATTACACTGTAATGAATCGTTATTGGATAGTAGTTTATTTTTCTACATTATAGTACGTATATAATTTATATGCATTTTTTTTGTACGGTGAAAATATCGATGGAATATAAATAAAAATAATCTAGTTCAGTTAAACGGTAAACGAGTAAAAGCGAAGCCCTACTAATTATCGTGTTCGAGTTAAAAAAAATCGCGTTTGCGCTCCGTTTATCCTAGTTAAAAATTAATTTATTATTATTATTTTGAAAGAGAGACATTACTCTAATTAAGATTTTAATTATTAAATAATTCGGATATGAACGTAAATTAATTCGACGATTATTGCGTTCAAATCGAAATGATTATAATTTATAATTATTTCAATATGAGTAACGGATTTTTTTTATTTGGAGTGTTGTAAACCGATTCTTATCTTGATATTGTAATTGGAAAACATATTTATTCATAATGATGAATTTTATTATTTATGTTTTATAGAATTTAGATAGTTTCAGGATTGATGAAAAAAGTTCGATAATTTTACTAATATTTTTTTCATAATATTTTAATATAAAACGATATGAATTGATATTATAATTTATATATATATTTATATATATTATAATAAAAAAATATATATTATATAAGAATGCATTCTAATATAGAGGTAAAAAAAATCTGTAACTAAACAGCGTGAAAAGGGTTAGTTTTGAAAGCAAAGGGTTCAAGAAAAAAAAGGTTTTATTTATATAGCGACAGGTGCAATATTTATATTGTGTTTCAAAATTGCTGTGATTTTATTGACAAAACTGAATATAAAGATATTATATAATAATATATTATTTTTATAGTTTTAATTCGAATAAAATATTCGACACTTTTATAGTCTATAAAATGGATTACTTTGAGTACGATGAGCTATTTTCACTGAGTTACTCATATCTAAGTGAAATACCGAAATTTTTATACACACCACGAATGGAGTAAAATGGTACTGTATTATGAATTGTTTTTCGATGGGATTACACATCCGAAATGGTAAAATACTCCAATCACGTAGTGGAAAAAGGGTTAGCGCAAGGGCAGAAATAAAATAAAATATAAAAAAAGTCGAACATAAAAAAGAGGGTCACATAGCTGTGGGTATTTTGTACTAACACTTGGAATGGAGGCCGGTAAGTGGAGCACGTTAGAAATGGCGTAACCCTTTCGCTAATGAAAGGGGTGAACCCAAAGAGCCAATGGGCGCAACGGGCGGAGCCGCGCATGCTGATCTTTGGGGGGTGAGGACCCCACCAATTAATCCCTTGCTCGCCTTAACCCTTTTTTACCCTTTTGCCCGAACTCTGAACCCTTTCCTCTTCTCTTTGTCGGCGATTAATGGCGACGTGCGCCAATCGAATGAAACCCGATTCACGACGCTTTTAACCCTTTTAAATACGTAAAAATATGAAAATTTAAAATTTTGATAGATCTAAAAATTATATACCAACCATGAAATATTGTGATCAAGATCTAAAAATTAATCATCGCTTCTCAGCCCGTTGGCTAAAATCAAAGTGTAGATCTAAAAATTAACCCTATGCATTCAAGAGGTCCCGTCATGGTCACCATTTAGATTATTCGAAAACTCCATGAGTTTCCATACTCTTTCTGAATAATATTATAAAGTATAAATGACACTCCTTAAATAAAGAGAAGATTTTTTTATCTTAAATTAGCCCGTAACCACGTAACCACAAACCGAACTGCATTTTTAGCATTACAACTAAAACTTTTTTGGTTCAAACTCTACAATTAATTGTAGATTTTTTAATATTATATTCCAATCTATTATACAAATATTTCAGTTAAAAAAACAGATATTCAGTTAACAATTTAACAAAAATATTATCGCTTTTAATATATAGACAATCAAAATAACGATCGTATATTCAGTGCTTATTATTTATATTATGGCGGTTGACGTGTACATGTATATTTACAAATTCGTATTATTACATTTATCATTTCGTTCGTTTGTCGGTATTTTATAACCACCCCCATATGTGAAGATAATTAGTGATACAGGGCCGTGAATGAGCCCCCATAAACTGGGTGCCCCATAACTCGAAAATTAATCATGGAAACGCTTTACGAAGTACGCACTGTTCGACAATTGTAATAAACACGCCCACTTAAATTATTACACTGCGCACTTATTACGATTTTTTTTTTATTTACAATTATTTTATATTTATTTAATTTTTTTAATATAAAGTTTAATAATAAATAAAAATGTATGTGTTATATTCGAATTCCGATTTTAAATATTTTTATCAATCAAAAAATAAATAAATAAGTTTCTTACACTTGCACCCTTTATACAATATTTAGCCGAATAATGCTCTGACTTTCTTTCTACGTAGACATGAATAAAGAATTTAACGTGTTTAGCTCCGATGCGAAGCAACTGGAGCGTGCCGGCCGGTCATTGAAGCTATCAAACGTCGGATTCTCGTTACGCATTTCGAAATTACACATGTGTCTCTTTAAAAAAAAACAGAAAAAAAGGTGCCGTAAATTGACATAATTCAGGGGGGAGGAAATGTCTTATAATTATTTAAAGACTTGAAGGTGGGGTGGAGAAATTGTTATTTTATAACCGCAAATCGACCCGAAGTATTGCCGTCATCAAAATTATCAATGATAAAAATTCATATTTGGCAATCTAGTGAGTAATTTTATATTAATATATTTATATAATTTTATTAAGGTGACCAATTTTTTTACAATAAAATGTGGACATGTTTGAAAGTAAATTACAAAATAAAAGAAAGACACTCTGTCGTAAGGTCAACTCAAAACAAAATTATCTAATACTAAAATTTATAAAAATAAAGGATACATTTCATAAAAGAGGACGGTTGATCACCTCATTTTATATGACAATCCTATGAAAGTCAAAATATTTCTTTTTAGTTAAAATTTTTAAGAGTTGAATTTAATTGTATTCTCAACAATAATATTTTTATGAAATAATATGCGTCAACAACGCAAGTTTAAACTCGCGCATTTTAATAAACAGTTCGATGAAGGCAAATGAATTTAATCTTTTTTATTTTTTTAATATGAATATTTAATAGAAATAATGATGTTTTATTTGTGAAAATATAAATTAGACGCACATATGACACTTTTGGTTTTGAAGGGCGACATTATATATTTATGATAGTAGAACACGTTAACCGCATCACCGTTGCGGGCATCACATGTTTATTATCGTACACTTCATATTATTTTTTTTCTCTATTCAACGTTTTTGGTTTTGGTAAATAATAATCAAAAACGTTAGATAAAAGTTGGACGATGGTCGGTGATCCATCATCAACATGTGGTGCGCGAGCTTGAGAGAAAGGGAATTTTCGCGAAAACGTGGACTTTGTAAATCCATTAAAACGTTCACTTTTGTTGGCCATTGGGAGTGATATTATGTACATACAAATATATATATAAATATATATTTGTGTGTGTATATGTACATATATATATATATATATATATATATATATATATATATATATATTTAAAGAAGGATTACCCCTCGACCACTCCATCATATTGATTGAGGAGTTCTGGACCGCCATTGGTCACTGGGCCACCCCTCTCCTCTTCCACCTTCCCAACCCCATCCCCCCACATTGACATTCAGCCGTTGATAACATTTTTATTAATAATAAATCGATCTTAATTACGACATCTTAAAAATATGCAAATTTTAAAAGAATTTTTTAACGATGTATTATGTTGGAAATTTTCGAAAAATGATTTTAATTATGAAATACAATAAAAATCATTAAAAATATTATATATATATATATATATATATATATATATATATATATATATATATATATATATTGAAATTAAACGAGTTTAAAAGTAATACATTAAAAACTATTATTATTTATCAATTGTCTTATATAAAATACAGTTAAAATTGTTACTCTTATATAAAAAAAAGATAATACTTAGATCATTTTTTAAACTCTTTTATTACACACGAAAAATTGCGAAAAAAATATAAGAACAAAAACGTCTAAATTTGCAATACTTACAATGTCCAATATAAAAAATAATAATAAATTAGAAATAAAAAATAATAATAAATTAGTTATAATTATATTATCGATTAATTACAAAATAATTTTATTATTGTTTTATAATATTTCATTTTTTAAATATTTAAAAAATTGTGTTATTGATATTTATAAATACAAATATATATTTAAAATATTAAAATTTGAATACTAAATAAACGATATATAAAAAAAAATTAAGTGCTGTATACGCTTCTTTTTTCAATTATTCCTATATGAATTATTTTAAATTAAAAACCATATTATTATTATATAATATAAAGAAATGTCTTAAGAAAAAGTTGACGACCACTGTCAAGGTAGGGCTGCCGGTATAGAAGGGTGGCCAACGAACATCATCCAATTCATTTATTATAGACAGACAGACGTACACAACATTCATTCGGCGTTCTCAGGGTTGCCACTGCAATTTACCAACCGCCAAATAAATCAAAATACACACACACACACATACACCAATACGACTACTTATATATGTATATATATATAGTAAATATCAAATATACAATTCATCACATAACGTTTTAAAATTTAAAGTTTCATATTATAAATAATACTTCTTTAAATCGATTAATATTATATATTTTTTTTTATAAATAAAGTAAGGGTTGTTTTATAAGTATATATTGCCAAGTAAGGGAAATAAATGAAATCATAGTATTTTTTATTAATTAATTAGAGTTAAAAAAAATATTCGACGATATAAAATGCACAACCCTTAATACTTTTTTTTATAACTGGATGTCAAAAGCCTCAAATTGCAATACAGTTGAGATATGTAAACAATAACAAAAATATATACATTTTTACACATATTTATCGTTATTTAAAAAAAATCTATATTTTTTTTATTTGATAAAATTATGAAATTAAACTGGGAACAAAAATTTGAAAAAGTTATAAGCCTAATTTTGATTCTTTGATTGAAAAATGTTTGTAAAGTGTTTTAAGTATATATATATATATATATATATATATATATATATATATATATATATATATATATATATATATTGAAAAAAAGAGTTATATTTCGATATAGAACGTTACAAATCATCAATATTTGAATGATAAAAATAAATGTCCTATGAATATTCGAAGAAGCACGTGTTAAGGGATGAAACTGGTCTCATCTAGAGAGCTTTCCGAGCACCTTTTGCAATAGAACGACGCTGATAGTGGTGGTCGGTTCGGTGGCAACGTTTACGGTTAGAGAAGGCTTTTATATGGAGAATGGGGTTGATGATGGGCGTTTTTCGGGGGTCCCTTTGAGATGGGGGTATTTTTTTTGGGGTGGGATTCGGTGGTCGAAACCGTGGCTGGACGTTGTTTGTAAAACTCGGCGAGCACA
The DNA here is from genome assembly GCA_024500535.1 of Leptonema lineaticorne. Lineage (NCBI taxonomy): Eukaryota > Metazoa > Arthropoda > Insecta > Trichoptera > Hydropsychidae > Leptonema > Leptonema lineaticorne. The sequence continues at coordinate 5,582,311 of JANIJI010000030.1, read as the reverse complement.
ACTTATTTTCGGCGGTCTTCTGAAGAATGATGGATCACCGTCCTCCAGCTTCCTTCCTCCGCAGAAGCGCGCCTTTATATTCTAATAATATTAATGATTTTCGGTCTCACTGCGGAAAACTTTGTTATTTTCCTTTTTTTTCTTTCTCTCTCACTCTCTCTCTCTCTTTATCTTCTTCTCTTCTCTTCTCTCGTCGTCGTCTTCTTCTTCTTCCTCTTCCTCTTTTTTCCTCTTCTTTCTCTACGTCTTTTTATTTTATTCCCTTTTTCCGCGGTATATATACGGTGTGACCGATAATTTTCCGAACAATTAAAATTATTATTATTAATATAATTAAATAATATATTATATATACAACTTCAAAATATATGATTTTTCAAGAAGTACAATAATAAAAATTAAACGTTGAATTACAACAAAAAAAATTATCATTGAAATTTATTATAAATAATTTATAAAAGATCAAATTTATTTTTAAAATTAACAATATACATATAATATTATTTTTAATTGTAACATATTGTATCAGAATCAAAATTAATATTTTAAATCATATAATAAAATCAGTTCTCGAATTTATCAGTCGCACAATATATGTATAATCATATCTATGTCTACTTTTATAAAAAAGAATATATAAATGTTTTTGTGTGCGAAAGATTCTTACACATTTCTTTACATTAACCGGTTAATCGTTTTTTTTTCGATTTATTTAAATTTTTTATTATATTTTCTCATTATATATACCAAACACAGAGAGTGTATTATACGACTTCATCGATTATTTGACGATACGAAAACAAATATTTCGAAATATAATAAGAATGATCATAAAGCGTTTAATAGATAATAATATATCTATATATTATTCTAATAATGAATATATTTAACTATCATATAAATCGTATCTCATCAATATAAACCATCATATATTTCTCATCATTTATCACATATACAAAAAATATTAATATTCAAATATTTTTCTTTATCAAATAAAAAAAATTCTATAATTTTTTATATATTTATATATAATGATATATATGATGAACGTGACATTTAGAGCGGACGTTATCAAGTTTTCACTGACCGACTTGTACAAAATCAACAATAACCCCCCAAAATACATACAGATATTATTGCACCTTTATATAAACATATATATATATATATATATATATATATATATATATATATATATATATATGATAAATCGATAAAAACGAAGAAAATGACAGCGTTTGCGGCGTTCGATTTTTCCGTTCGCTGGTGGTTTTTCCTTTTTATTTTCACGGTGACCACGCGTGTATGTTTTGCTCTCAACCGACTGAAATAATATCTGGGAGGTGTAGACTGATGGACCGTCAATCCACATGAATCGAGAAGTATCGAACTGCATCCGTAGTATTTTATTTTTATTTTCGAAACATTTTTTTTTATTTCAATTTAAACTTTTTTTTCGTTTCAAAAAGTTCGTTTATTCGAACGTCAGTCCGATAGGTAGCTAAAATTTGACACTATTATACTGCTTATATATATATATATATATATATATATATATATATATATATATATATATATATATATTCCATATTTTAAATATAATTTCTCTATTGTAAATTAAATTCTTTTGTCATTTATTTAATATTACATTAATAATAATAATAATAATATTGTTTTCATATTTTATCAATTATTAAAATAAATAATATAAATTTATATAATAATAAATTTGTATATAAACCATTTTTTCTGTATTAAAAATTCGTCTCTTTATATATATATATATATATATATATATATATATATATATATATATATATATATATATATATATATATCAAATTTCACCTTTGAACAATAAAATAATAAATTATATATATAATAAGTATTTTTATTCAGCTGAATGTTTGAATTATCAATATTTTCATATAACATCAATATAAAAGCTTTATATATTATAATATACAATCTTCAAAAAAGTGTTTAAAAATCCATATTATATTAAAATTTATAAAAATATAAATAGGTTTATAACAATAAGATGATATAATTTGATACACAGTACTTTGAAAAACATAAATGATGGATGTTTCGACTATATATCATATATTATTTTATCATCAAAATAACATTCGCACACCTTTTTTTTTCTATAATAATATATTACAAATAAACATCAGTATATTTTATATATGATTTGAAACGAATAAATATTTTTATCTATTTATATTATATATATATATATGTGAATTTATTCGCAGATTTCTTAGCGCTTCTATATAAGTATATCGTTCTGTTTATTTTGCTTTATTTCGTAATGAAAGAGGTAAAGTTACCGATGATCGATCTAAGGCCATTTACTTTCGCTTCCTTTATGTGTTTATCAAGATTCCCATAAGACATGAAAACGTAATACAATATAGCCCTGTAAGCACTCATATTATCTGACTCTCTATATATGTATAGAGAGTCAGAAATATAAAATAAAATAAAATAGAAATATAAAGAAATGGAATTAAAAAGGAGGAGCACTCGGAGAAAATTCTTAGTATATAGAGAAAGAAAGATACGACGACAAGGCAACAACGAATATATATAAATAATATATATATATATATATATATATATATATATATATATATATATATATATATATATAACGAAAGAAAATCATCTCTTTTTGCACATTCAAAATTAATATTCTTCATCGAAGACGAGTTGTTTTATTAATTTGTTCACTCGAGTGAAGACGAGAAAAGAAAGAGGATAGAATAAAAAAAAATGGAATTCGATTCGTGTGCAAAAAGAAAAAAAATTCGTAACAGAATTATAAAAGATTCTCTGGAGATTTTCGTCTCGATTAATTAAGAAGATCTTGGGAATATAATCTGTAATTAATTAAAAATTCGACGGACACAAATATACATATATTATATATTTTTATGTAGAAGATTTTTTTTTTTTTTTTGAGAAACGGTGCCCTCTTTAAATTCCAACGAATTTAATAATATAAAGTGTTCTTTACGACTTAAATTAACTTTTCGCTTGTATTTATATTATATTTATAGAAATTTCATATTATATATATATATATATATATTGGATATACAAAAAAATTCTTTTTTCAGTCTGAAAGTACGTATAAATATTAATTGCGATTACATTTACTATGAATTATATCGGATATTCGATATCAAAGAAAATTTTAAAACATTAAAAAGTCTATATTTTAATTTCAAACGAAAACGTCTAATTATGAATATATTTCAAATATTTTATGTATAGATGATAAAACACGTATCTTTCAATTTAATTTTATTTTTTAGATAAAAATATATCTGAAAATTTTATCAGAATATTTACATAATATAAGTGAATAATAATTATATTTAATTTTAATGGGATTGAAAATAATATATATATATATATATATATATATATATATATATATATATAATAATAATAATAATAAAAAAGATTTATAATGTTTATATATATTCATTATAGATATGGAAAAAAAACTAAAAAATAATCAATAGTTTTAAATAAATAAATTAGTAAAATCTCAATTATGAAACAATAAACTTAAAACTAAAAAAAAAAAAATAATATTATTGAGAAATAGCATATATTTTTATCATATAGATATCTTTGTATAAATAAAACGTAAACGTTAAAAGCGAAATGATAATATTATTTTTAGAAGAATGCCGATTTTTATAATAAAACTATAACATTTAAACACCGATAGATAAGAATATGTTTTTTTTTTTGCAGTGCAATTCACAAAAACTGCATATTTAAATGTTATACAAACTCTTTCGGCTTTTACACGAAAGCTAAGTGCAATAAAACAATATTCGCAACACAATACAACCGACAATAAAACCTTTCCGGAAAGGAGTTTCGCTTTTGTTAACGACGAGTCCTTATTTGAATACGAAGCATTTAACATTTGCAAAAATGCAATTCGTGCAATAAATAAAAACCTGACAGAAAATATTCTGGGTCCTCGCAGACCTTTGTTCGATGTCGAAATTTGCGTTATTGTCGTAAAGAAAAAAAAAATCGTTAGTAAAAGAAGGACACGCTCAAAAGTTTACACAGCAAGGATATTGAAATAACGTTTGCATATTTGTTTTCAAGGACAATTTACCTAAAGATGAATTCCGTCATTTTCCTTTTTATCCTATAATTTATTACGCGTGCAATTCTTTCCTTGTTTATGAAACTACCCTTACTTAAGTTAAATATTGCAAATGCAATTTTTAAGAAATTTACTTATATATCATTGATTCTTCAAAAATATATATATAATAAAATAAACAAAACTGAACTTTAATAATATTAAAAAAAAACTATCAAATACATTTTTATCTGGTTCAGACAGCAAAAGTAATGCATTTGACAGTGAAATATTCTTATTTTATATAAAACTACTGCGAAATATATAAAATAATCTGCTATTTTAAAGCGTTTTATATTACAAAAAAATAATAAAAAAATTTAAATTATGACAACTTTAGGTTTGCTCTCTAATTATTTTTTTTATTGCAGAATTTGATATAATAAAATAATTACTTTGAATTCAATGCATTTTTAAATATTATGATTTACTAAAAATAAATAAAAAAAATCACATTAATCAAAGTTCATACATTTTAAATATATCGTCTATTTCAAAGAATCAGTTAAACAGAACATATTTAATTCAAAATAAAAATAAATACATACTTTAAGAAGATTTGTAACGCATTACAAAATACTAATAATAATTAAAATTTATGTTGCAATTATGCAAAAAAGGAAGAGAACGTTGTCAATTATTCCATTTGTGATGAATTAGAAATTTGACTACGCCATTATTCATATTGGCCACAGAATTTGGAAACAACACAAAAAATAGAAACCATAACGGTTTTCCAAACGATAATGCACTTTTGTAACCGAAAAACAGTTATGCAAAATTTTTTTTTTCAGCAAAAAAATATCTAACGATCAAAAGCTTCTAACTGTAAAAATTGACCATTTTTACGAGTGATCATCTATTTAAAGACGTCATTTTTTTGATATTCGTCAAGATTCTATATATTTTCTTCACGTTGTTATATGAAAATATTCTCTACACTCACTGTTTTTTGTTATCGAAGGTTCAAAAATTTATTTGCGTTTTTGAAAAAACCGCGATAGCTACGTTTGTTCTCCGATAATTTTGTCCTTTTTTTTTTTTGAAAAATGTTTCCGGGAAGTGGCGGTTGCAGCATACGATATCTTAATACACATGTGCATTTTTTTCATAAAATCATTTTATGATATTTGAAATCGTCATATTTTTAATGTGTGTGTGTGTGTGGTTCTATAAAAAGTAAACCTTTTGTACAATGTAAACTTTTGGACATTTCGATAAAAATCGACATTATAATATCGATTGTGTTGCATAGATAAATATTAGATCTATGTTACCCGAATAAATATTAAAATATATCAGTATGAATGCATTTAAAAATATTAATATTAAGGTGAACAACTTTTTTTTATGATAAATAGAAGGTCATGGTGGAGAATTATTTGTTAAATAGGAGCACACTTTAAAATTTTAATAGAGAATCTTTCGAAACTCCGACGATTTCAAAAAGAATGTCCTACTTCTGAAATCAAAAAAAATCTTAGGTCTTATAGTCGACTCCGAAAAAAATAACTTATCAATTTTAAAACTCTCACAGTCTCTCTAACACAAAAATTTCCAAAAACCGACACATTTTAAAGGACTAAAAGGAGGACTGTCCTTCCAAAAAGAAGACAGTTGGTCACATTATCTATATATTAATTATAAAAGTATTTAACAGTTAGATTCAGTAGATAATTTATAAATAAATATATGTTGTAAATATCAAATATATAATTTTAATATTGAATTAATTAAATCAATATTTAATTAATTCACAAAAAAGTTATCCTTTATTTGTTTTAGTAAGCCTTTATTTATATTTAATATTGTATGTAAAATAAATTATTTGATTATATTACTTAGTATTTCTTGGTTGAATTGACAACTTATTGACTAAAAATTAACACCTTGAAACTTATAAAAAAACACTTTATTATATCATTAATTATAAAAATTCCATATTGTGTTATTTATTTATATAATTTTAATGGTTTCACCATTATTATATTAATTATAAATAAAATCTAACTATAATAAAAAAAAATAATATGCATGTAATAATATTATCTAACTAAAATTTAAACTCTTTAGTTATAAATTATCATTTTTTTTACATCAACTATTGACTTCTTTAACAACAAAAGAAAATTCAAAATATAAAAAACTACGACATGTTGCGTTATTTTTTTATCGATTCGATATAAAACATTTTTTTTTCGACGAATTCGGGATGAGAAAAAAAAATGCTTACACGTGCCATCGAAAATTGTATAGCAAGATGCCGAAAATTCGAAGCAAATTATTAATTTAAAAGGGCTACTAACCACTTATCCCTTTTCTGTGCCATTATTATTATCATCGTCAAAAAAACAGTGCACATTTGTGCTCGGAAACTATTTCCGGAATACGTCAAACAAACCGCGAAACGTTAAAAATGAGAAAGAAACTCGATTTCAGGTATATTATAATATATATATGTATAGGGTGTTTTTTGTAAAGTATGTAAAATTTTAATATAAAATATAGATAAATGGTGTTATTTACCATGAATTTGACTTTATTCACACTTTCCCTACAATTAAGGCTGTATGTCAGTGATAACGTGGAAAATATTATCTTTCAAGTTGTCAATCGTTTATGGCCTATCGACTTAGCTCAGAGACTTTACATAATTATAGAAAAAATAGTCCAACGGTGTTAAATCGCATGATCTTGAAGACCAATCTACAGGTCTATTTTCATCGGCAACTTTGTTTTGAACCTATTCGAAACAAAGTTGCACATGGCTTCAATTTTTGTACAAGTTGAATTTTGTAAGCTCCCCAAACCTGAATCTTTCATAAAGTGAATGGATAAAGCTCCAATTGTTGAGCATCATGCCGAATGGACTAATTTCAATCTTCCTCAATACTATGCTCGACAACAGCAATAGTTTATTCGGTTCGCATTGTATGACATTTTTAACAACGCTTGTTAGTCTGTAGAGTAAAATGGGTGAACATTTAATCCACGATTATTCTAATTAATGTCTCTGGTGAACGATTGCGTCGATCATAACCAAGATTTTCGCAAAAAAAAAAATGCACAATTTGTAGTGTTAATCAATACATAATATAATGGCATATCAAACTAAATACAAAACAAATAACGACTGTCAAAAATAATGTACATATCAAAAAGAGTTAACATAAAGTTTTATACCTTTATAAAAAAAAACACCCTATATATATATATATATATATATATATATATATATATATATATATATATAAAATATTCATACATAAAAAACGTGCACCCGATTATTTTCATTATATATATATATATATATATATATGAATAAAGGGGGTAAAGTTTTTATTCATAATTATTTTTTTTATAATAATGGTATCCGTTAACCCTTGCGCGTGCGCTCGGGTAATTTTTATACGGTGTCTCTTAAGCGCCGCGTATAAAAAGACTTATAGTAAAAAAAAATAATAATAATACACAAGCGAAAGGGGTGCAATAGGTAACCGTGTTCGTGGTAGAAAAAAAAATTATTACAAGGGCTCGTTACGAACCTGCTGCGGGCCCTTCGGAAGCCATTAACCGGCTGAAAAGGGATATTTTTCTTATGTGAAGCCGCGTAATATAACCCCTTCGCTGACAGTGTCTAACAGGTACGTAAAAAAAGGGTTATTCGGTTCGTTTTTTTAAAAAAAAAACGGTATATTTTTTCTATGCGAATGAAAAAAAAATATTGCACAATGGAAATAAAGTCATATTTACGAAAATATGTTTATTTATTTATTTTTTGTTTTGTATAGAAATAAACGGTTTTGTTGTTGTTGAATTTTTTTTTTATATACAAAAATGATAGAAGGATTGCTAAATATTACAAATATATTATTGATATTATATACATTTTTTAATATTTAAATATTTAGCATTCATAAATTAAAATATTGTATTTTAATTTATGTCAATATATAATACTTCATTTTTAATCTTATAATCATTTCATATACTTAATTCATTGAATATACTATAATCATTATATATACTTTTAATTCAAGAATTTATTAAAGAAAGTTTATTTTATTTATTACAAAAAAAATCTACGTATTATAATAATATAACGATCATATTTTTTTGGAAAAACTTCGACATGTCACGTATCAAAAGAATAATGAAAATTATGATCGAAATATATAACAAAATTTTATTTAAATTACATATCTTGTTAATAATGTTGAAAAAAATATATATAATTTAGATTTTTTTTATTTTATGTTTTTTTTTATATATTATAAAATTTAAAAATATATGACATTCCAAAACACTAACCGAATGTTCCTCGCAATGAAAATAAAGGGTTTTTTCGTTACACATAAGCCGTTAACAACCGTTTTTTTTCTTTCTATTTCAACCGTGAGATGCAACGCATTTTTCACGTTTTTTTCTTCCGTCGCTCACCCCGAAGGAAAGGGTTATTTTTTTCCTTTAAAATGTTTTAATTAAACGGGGTCGATTTCACCGTTAACGTGTTTATATTGTTTTTTAACCCTTGCGCGCGCTCGGGCGAACATGTTCATCATTATTATTCTATTCACCCTCGGCGTCTTTTTCTACCTCATCACTATTCAAAAGTTAATAAGACCGTATAAATTACAAACAAAAGGGTAGTCAATAATCTACTCATAAATTATTTATGACTGATTAGTAATAATAAGCGTAATGATTCGTCGTTTTTTTTTGTTTTTTTTTTTATTCCGGTACAACGTTTAATATTCTTTTATATCTGTTATCAATATCATCGAAGGCGGTCAGATCAAAATATTTAATTTATAGCGATTATTAATAACAATTATAATATAAAATAATAAATCATAACAAAATTCAGATTGTAATTAAAAATGTGTCGTTTTTTTTTGTCATAATAAAATCGAGTCCCTAATCTTATATTACAACAATTAAATATTATTTTCACTAAGAAAAAAAACCATTATTATTCATAAATTGAATATAAATGATATCAATAATTTGAACTTGATATTTTAAAATATTCAGCGAATAAATATATTATAAATTTGATTTATATTATATTCAGTCAATTATTGAGTTTCGACCATTTCGACTTACGATTAAAAAAATTGATATATTTTTTAAATCACATCATATTTTTTAGTTTATATATATATATGTGTGTGTGTGTGTGTATTATATTATATTATTTATTTTTGTATGAAATTGGATTTACGTCCATTGTTGTGGAAGCGAATCTTATTATTAATAGAGAATTTACTAAATTTTTAAAATTATATAAGTATTAAAATTATATTAATCATAACAATAAAATATTGTTATATATATTTAATCAATAGCGAATCGAATTGAACCGGTTGCATTATGTTAAAAGCCGCATTTAACCGTTTAAAAGCAATTTATATTTATAACGAGAATAAAACTGAAGAGTTAATACTTTTATAAAATATAATAATACATTAAAAAAAAAATATCAATTTTCTATTATACGCCTAGACGATGTTATCAATAAAAGAACAGGTGCTTTTGCACGCGCGCGCGATAAATGTAAAGACTTTTTTATACCATTATAAACATAAAAAAGGGACTCGTATTTATGCAAGTCCATGATTAACAGGTGACTTTTTTTTATTATTAACCCTTTTTTTATATATGCATATACGACATTACAATTCGCCGAAAAAAAAAGGGTTTCACATCTTAGAGAAGGTCTAAAAACGGGAACAAAAATCGCATTTTACCTGTAAAACCGCGCGACACGCGACTACAAAAATAGTTACAACCCTCTCCATAATCGAAAGGGGTGAAACGTATCGTTATTTAAACGACGTGTTCTTTTTTTTTTTACACGATTCGCATTATTATGGTCGTTAAAGGGTTTTTTCGCGATTGTCGTTGTGTTGATTTTTGTGTGTAATTTTTACGTCGTCGAACAAGTCGATATATCATATTATATAATATAATAAAAAAAGGGGTGTGTTCAATTATTATTAATCGTCAATAAGATTATCGATAGGGTTTAACTGGTTAATTTGCTATGTGGAAGGGTTGCTTTCAATGAGCCCTTGTGCTCAACTAAAAAAAAACTAATATTTTGTCAAACGTTCCGTTTTACCCCTTTTAGTGCGAATTTAATGGTCAATTTATGAACAATGCGAAAGTTTATATACATTATATTTACGGTGTGTGCTTTTTTGATTAATGTAATAAAAAAAATATGTTCAAACATATCGCTATTTATAAAACTTGTTATTATAATAATATTATATTTTATTTATATTCTTGAAAACATATTAATTATTAATAATAATTATCATATTAATTCAATAATATTAAGCTTTACTCCATTTTTTTTTAATATCAGGAATATAATATAAATTATGAAGAATATTATACGATGATTTTTGTTTTATTTTATATTAAATAATATATGCAATAAGCAGTTCAATACATTTGAATAAATTATAACGGTCGAATTTGCATATTAAAATACGCACGGAATCCATTTTGTAGGATAAAGCTTATACATGTAGATCTTCACATAAATGAAATAAAAATATTTGACCTGCAGGAACTCGTTTCCTGGATTTTACCCAGTTTTTACATAACACAAGCCACACGCGTTTATCTGCCGAAATACATTGCGTAAATATTCAAGGACACGCACAAAAAAAAAAGGTATGGCGCAGCTGCTGCAAGCCACGTTGCATTTTGCAGTGGCACTAAACCCAAAAGTGCAATGAATATCAAAATTTATATTTTGTATAACTTTATATCATACATCGTTGTTTAATATGTTATTTTATGTTAATTATTAGTTTTGTGATAATATTTTTTGTATTAAATGATGATTCAATATATGAGAATTATTTTCTATTATTTATGATAAATCAGATAGTCAGTTCTCAGACCAATGATCATTCACACCTACAACGAAAAAAAATTATAAATTATTTTTTTGAAAAATATATCAAATGTATATAATCTTCAATCAATAGATTGTTCAGATGATAATTGACCAGATAAATCAGAATAATGTTTATGTACTTATTTTATATACGTAGTTATTTACTGAAACGATTAAAATAATAGCAATTAAAAAATAATTATCAGAAATAAAAGCCATTATATTTGCTTATATAATAAATATGTATATATTATATTATATTATTTATTTTTGTATATAGTTCGGCTTATGTCCAAAGTTGCGAAACTGAATCCTATCGTAAATCAAGAACTGACTGTATTATAACATTTAAAGATTACAAATATAAATATTAAAAGAATATATTAATTTTAACAAAGAAACATTGCGTTATGTTAAAAATTCGTTTTTAACCGTTTGAAATGATAGAAAAAAAAAGATAAATTTTATAATATTTATATAAAACACAATATAAAAAATCATTTTTATTATTAATTATATTTAAAAAAAAAATATTAATTTATCGATATTTTTTAATATTGATCGTACGTTTTTGCGATGTCAAAAAATTGTGCATTTTAGGTAAAAACAGTTGCCGATCGGCGTAATATTTTCCCCTATGAACCCTTAGCGTCGGTGGCGGCTGCATGGGGTACTGCAAAATCAACCCTCGAGAAGGGTGCCATGTCCCTTCCGCAACCCTTGTCTGCAATATAAGGTGGATACAAGGGTTCCAAATCAACGGGTTCCTCTTCCTACGCGTCCCTTAACATCTTTCACTATTGACGAATACCAAAACACATATGTAGTAATTTTTAGTTTTAACACTCGTTGAAAATTTCAATTGTTAGTTTTGAACGTCTATTGAACCGTTAAAATCAATCCTTTCTCGTTTAAATTATATTCATAATATAATTTTAGATATGTTTATATAATATTAGATATACTCATTTTTGTAAAAATTAATATTAAAATATTTTAATAATATATTTTTGATGATCTAACAAATTTAAATTTTTAATGAATTACACATTTATAAAAACGAAACTTTCTTGTATGAAAAAGTATATCACAAGAGTACTGTATTTTTTAATAATTGTCGAAGAAAACTTTCAATAGTGCTATCTATTACACATTACAAATTTAATTATGTTGTAAAAAAATAAGAAAAGAAATCCTAAAAACAGCCTT